>WYEA01001377.1:0-11540 GCA_033558465.1 Alcedo atthis
AGACCCGCCTGGATCTGTTCCTGGGTGACTTGGTCTAGGTGCCCCTGCTCTGGCAGGGGGGTTGCACTAGATGATCTAGGTCCCTTCCAACCCCTGACACTCTGTGATCTCACAAGAGGGTGATTGAGCTTCTGTCCCATCTCCTCCTAATCCACAGACTTGCTGCACACAATTGCCTCCCTATGTTTACTCCTCCTGTAACTCTAAATCGTTGTGGATTTTAACTAGATGCTCTTAAAAAGCTGTTTATGCCCTTTACAGATGTAGGTTTCACTCAAAGTAATCTTTAAATATTTCCAACTACAGGATTTCAATCAAATTTCATTAGCACATATGTCGAGTGTTGTTTGGCTTAAAGGAAAAATGCAATGAAAATAGAAAGATTTAACACTGTTTATCATGCAAAGTTGCATATATATATATACAGACAGATATATACAAACAAATGCATGAAACAAAATACAAAAACCCTTCAGAAAAATACAGCCTGGTGGATCAGATTTCAAATACAGAATAACACTCAAAGTGATTCACCGGTTTCTTTAAAAGAACTAAATAAACATTGTCAAAATAGTAAAGAACAATTATAGCAATTCTTTGTTAAGGTCTCAAAAGACAGATGCCAACTTAGCATAGGCGAAGCTTTTCTATCGATGAATACAAAAGCTTGCATATAATAATTGATTATTGATGGTTGGCTAAGATGTTGATAGTTGTCAACCACTAAGTGTGGAAGAAAAACAAAAACGGGGTGCTGAGGTAGCAATTGCTTGTTTGAATTTTCTAAAATAACTTAGCAGTCCTCACATAATAGAGACATTAAAATGTAAAGGCAAACATACAGCAAGGGCTGCTTGCTAGCTCATTCCTTTAAAGATCCACAGAAATAAATATTTAGACGTGTTTCCCCGCAAGCTGCCAGGCAACGAGTTACTTTACATTCCCCTCCTGGAGCTGCCCAGCCTCAGCATCCAGTTCACATCACTTCACAAAATGCAGGAGAGAAGAGATTGGTCACGTTCAGCAACGCCTAAGCTAACATTTCAACTCTTGATATTGGGGTTAACCTTCTGGAGAATACACCACTGGCAATTCTGGCTTAATTAAAAAAATCTGGACAATTACTTCAGCACCTATAAGAACACGTCAGTTTGTCAGGAGGCATTTTCCTCACACAAGCAGCCCTCACAACGGGTGTAAAATCCATCCAGAGTGCACTATTTGTAATGATATTATCTCTCTCTGGAAGGATACAGATGGGGAGACTATTCAACCTGGGCCATTTATTTACAGCTGTACAATACCAAAATTCAAATGGCAAAAAAAATACTTCTATCACAACTCACCATTTCTCACATTGTTAAATGTTGGCAACAGGTGGTAAAAATGAAAAAAATAAAATAAAAAATTGTAGGATGTGGCTCTTCCTCACTTGAAGGAAAATAGCCTGAATTGTTCCTAAAAATTAAGTAAGTCAATGTGAAAACTTTGCATCTGATTAGTTCTCCCAAATCAGTCCTCTGCATTCCACTTTCAGTTGTGTAAGTCAGTTCTATATTGTAATGGGCACTGAGGTTTTATATGGCTTAAGAGGGAATTAAAGCTATAAAAAACTTACTCAAATGTCACTGGTAAGGTTAAATTTGATTTCTTAACAAAAGGAACATCACAGTTAAGACTTTTTACACCTTTCTTCTCGATGGGGCTCAAAACACAAACCAGTGAGCTCGTGTTTTGCATAGGAAATTCTTGGGAGTTTAGATCAATAAATCCAAGCCCCTGGCAGGTTAACTGAACTAATTCTTTTCAGTAGTATATAGCCTCAATTCACTGCCCATGAGAGGCCTTTCACATCCATAGACTCAACACTAACATCAATATTTGCTCTTGCTTGTAGGTCTTATTAAATATGCTTTTCTCCAGGTCTGAGTCAGCATTTGCACTTCTATGGCGAGGAATTAACAGCCATATAATTGGGAAAAAAATCCACTTTTAAGGTGTTGTTTTCCAAAACATGTATGCTAGGTGGTCGAGTCACAACTGGTGTTCCCTAGGGCTCAATACTGCAGCTTGTTCTGTTTCACATCTTCATCAAGGATCTAGACAAGGGGATCAAAAGCACACCCAGCAACTCTGCAGACAGCTCCAAGCTGTGCAGGAGTGTGGATCTGCCTGAAGGTGGGAGGCTCTACAGAAGGATCTGGCCAGGCTGGATCCTTGGGCCAAGGCCAACATATGAGGTTCAACAAGGCCAAGTGCAGGGTCCAACCCCCCCAGGCAGCACTAGAGGCTGGAGAGCTGCTCAGCAGAACAGGACCTGGGGGTGCTGGTTGACAGCCAGCAGTGTGCCCAGGTGCCCAAGAAGGCCACCAGCACCCTGGCTTGGATCAGGAATAGTGTAACCAGCAGGACTAGGTGAGGCCTCACCTCAAATCCTGGGTTCAGTTTTGGGCCAGTCACTCCCAGCAGGACACTGAGGTGCTGGAGCAGGTCCACAGAAGGGGCAGTGAAGCTGGTGAAGGGTCTACAGCACCAGTCCTGAAGGAAGGGCAGCTGAAGGAGCTGGGGTTGTTCAGCCTGGAGAAAAGGAGGCTCAGGGGACACCTTGTAATTCTCTACAGCTCCTGCCAGGAGGAGCAGGGAGGTGGGGGTCAGTCTCTCCTCCCAGGTAAGGGGTGACAAAACAAGAGGAAATGGATTCTGTGCCAGGAAAAGTTTAGATTGGATATCAGGAAAAATTTCTTCTCTGAAAGGAATATAAACCTTCCAGTAAAAAAACCCAGACATACATCCTCTGGTTCATTACAAGACATTTTTTTTCACTAAAAAATACACAGTGACTTAGTCTTCCTTTGATAAAGGTGATGGGGCTAAAGTGAAAGAAGGCACAAAACCCCTATAGGATAATCTCCAGAAATAATTCAATGTGTCCACAGGCTTTTGGTGTAGCCTAGTCTACTCCTGAACCTCTCATGTGGTTGTAGGCAACTGGCTCTAAGTGGCCCTGATGGAGAAGGGGGGGTCACCCCCTGATGACCCACCTCAATTACTCTGTGATTCTGCTCTCTCAGACCTGCTAACCAAAGACCCTGCTGGTCATTCCAGATTTGAGGCACTTAGGTTTTACACTTAGTGACAAAAAGACAGTGAGACTCTGGTGAACTCATAACCTGCTCCCTGACTGCACCACAAGAGTCCATGGCAAAACTCCCATTTACTGCAACAGCAACACAAACACCAGGCTCCTGCCCAGCCCTGGATTGGAGGTTCCCTCACACTAAACAATCCAAGGGGGGGAAGGTGGGGGCAGAAATAACAAGAGTGCAGTGTGACATTCTGCTGTCTGTACCCATGCAAGAAGCAGGAGGAGCTGCCAAAGGCTTCTTCAGCTGAGCAGGACAAGCCTGCCACAGCCTGGTTCCAGGCAAGCAGAGCTGCACACCCCACGCTGAGCTGCCATGGATTGTTTTGTCTGTGCCTGGCAGTGTGCTTCCCCATCTGAACCTCAGCCTCAGCAATTACATGTCACACCTCATTTTGGGTTAATGCAAAAGGCATCAACAATGCTTGTGTGTTCGAGGCCCTCTGTTCAGAAGGCAAGAGCAGGGAGGAAAGCATGCCAGTAAGGACTTTTTTTTTGTGTCAGTAATAAACCAGTTTCTTCAGAGATCAGCTATTCCATATATCTAGTCACAAACACCAAGTCTGCATGTCAAGTCACACATCTTCACACAGGCAACATTTCCTCATGTAAAAAAAAAAAAAAAATAATCCCAGCCTCCCCTGCCTGTTTTATTACTAAGCAAATACAATCCAAAGTAAACCATCTTTATAAACACAAGCTATCAATGCTCTTAGAACATACTCCTGTGCAGAACATATTGCTGGAACAGAAAAACACCCAGCAAACAAAAGGCCATAGTGTTTGCTGGGACACAAACCACTGCACAGGATCTGCCTGAAAGGTGTTCCTATATATAGATCATCAGCTAACACTACCAGGAGGATTCTGCAGTTCAGGGAGGGCAGACTGCAGTGCTGCACTGCCCTTCTCTGTTTGCTCAAAGCTCTAAGATGTCTACTAACATTCCAGTCTCCATCTCCTCTGTGTGCTATTCCTGAGTGACCTTGGTTCTGGTTATATATGTGGCAATACACTTCTTTGAAGTGCATGCTGCTGCCTTGCACAAGGCAGCACTACAATAAATCATGGAGGGAGATCAACAACGCCAGGAACACTGACTTGTTCCTGACATTGCCAAAACATTCTCAGTGCAACCTATTTATCACTTCAGCTGCTTCAGTCCTCAAACATAGGCTGATAACACCATCTGAACAGATATGCTGTTACCATTTCCACTTCGTGTGCAACTCGTGTTCACTATTTACACAGCTATTTTGTCTATTAGACTTCACAAAAAGCTAGCTGAAAAAGCTGAACAGCTGAAGTTGACACAGCTTCTTTTCCCACCTCCTAGAAAACCTTGGCATTAGGACACCTCATGGAGCAGTGCTGAAAGCTGGCTCATGTGGCACTGCTCACAGCAGCATTACTCATCAGTAAGAGTGGAATACTTAGCCCTCATAGACTAAAAACCAGGTAGAAACCTGGTGAAGTATTTGAACTCAACTTCAGAGAGGAAGCAGGGGAAAAACAGCAACTTATCCAGCACAGAGTTACAGAAAAAAATGGTACACACCGAATTTTCTTCCTCCTCTTCCAGTTCTCTCTGCTGCTCCTCGTGTCTCTTTGCCTTGATCTCCATGGCTTCAGTGATCAGGTCCCTTAGAATTGAAACTGGCTTAGCATTCTTAATAAATGTGTGCTAGAAAAAGAGTTAAAGCATTAAATGATATAACATCATTACAGTGGCTATGTTTCAGGTGTGGCTACAAGTGTTTTTCCAACACCACAGAAACCAGTGAGAATAGAACTGTACATCACCCAGCAATAAAATCTGCATTACTGTATTACCATATAGTGTCTTTTAGCTGCTTCAGAACCAAAATTTTACTGTACCTATTTGTAACCAAAGCAAACCTTGAGAAATGTCATCATGTAATAACTGCTTTATAGCTAGGGATAGAATTTTCCACAGGAAACGTGCAGTAAGTAGTAAATAAACACTGTGGTGATTGTCTGACATAGGAAAACAAACTTGTTCAGATATTCAGTTACAGAATTTAATTCATTTTAACAAGCTGACAGCATAAATTAGAGCTTGTAAGCAGAGCAGCTATGGTTGCCTACTTCAACAACCTTGTACTTCAGATGTCATAACAAATTTCAAAATTTATTTGTGATACTGAAGTCCAGGTTAAGCCAAAAAAACTAACACCTTATTTTTAGCAGGAAGATCACTTTGTAATTCAAGGCCATTTAAAATACCAATTTTTACTTGAAGTCATGGGCACGGTACCATTTACATTCCCTTTGCTGGTCTGAAAAATTCTGATTCTTACCTCTTTACACACAAATACAGTTTACTGCAAACTTTAGTGCCTCCAATGTATTAATATTAAACTGTTCCACGAAGAACAGAAGTGAGGAAGCCCAGTGTCCTACACAGAGCAGCTGTCTTCTCCCTTGATATATTAATTCAATTACCCTCCTTTTTCCTCCACCATCTGTCCCCAAAAGCAGTACTTTCCACCCACAGCACCTCCAGCTCTGTCACACATGCTCCAAATTCCAGATGTGGGGGAAAAGCAACATGCACTGATGTTGGACACAGTACCTGGTGTTCTGGCCAGTAAGCAGGAGGAAAGAGAAACTCAAGCTTTCCCCCTCCCCCCTGCCTGTTACTTGCCCATTAACTCGGGTCTCTTCTATCCAGCTGGCAGCATTCAGCTATTCACACAAATTTCCAAGTCTTTGAGGTTTCAAGTACTGATTCATCATCTGAAACTCTGGAGCTTTCAATTCTGACTCTCCTCACAGTCTACATTTCGGTGTTTGGTGTAAAAAATAAAATATTCATATGGATTTGACCATCTCTTGCTGGAAACTGCTTTGTAAAATTGTTTTCCTTATAGTGGAGCTTACTGGAAATCAAACTTTCAGAGAGGCTATTGCTATCTAGAGACAGAATAAATCTAGCATCAGTGTCTTACAGATGAAACTTCAGAAGAACAGATTCTCAGCTAGTGATGAACAAAGAAAATTAATAATAACATTTCTCTTTTCTGCTGCTATTGGTAAAAGAACACTAATTTCTCCCAAAGTTAAATGAATTAGGGAGGAATCAGGTTTTTCCTTAGTTACTTGTAGGTTTATTTTAACAGCCACAAGGGCAGTGGGTAACACAAACATGGGGCCAAAGGAGGAAACCTTCTTAGTGCTTCCTCTCTTCCCCACACACTAAAGTATGTGGCCCCTGGAAAATTATGTCCATTTCATAAGTGGAGAGATAACTTGGGCTCAATTCCTTTACTTAACACTTGCCTAAATACTGGTATCTATTGAGGGCCTCTAACCATAGAGCAAGGATCCAATTTTAATGGCAAGAAGCAGCTCTATGTAAAGGGCAATTCATTTTTAGAAGCTGCAAAGGAGAAATAAGATGGGGGCAAAAATACAGGAGCTAATGGAAAATATCAGCAAGTGGAAAAGTATTAAGGCACAATGACAGTTAAAATGAGATTTGCCCTTAGGAATTTTCACCATAGTTCTGGCTTGGGCCTCAAGTCATCAAATTAGCATTTCCTCAGTAATTTACTGACCTGTAGCAGCTGTGTTGCTGTAGCTCTCTGTTCAGGATTTTTCACTAAGCATTTCTTCACAAAATCTGTGAATTCATCAGACCAGAGCTCTGGCTTCCGGAAAGTTGGAGGGGGATTTGTAGGAATCATAAAAATAGCCTAGATAAAAATCAAATAGCAAGAGTAAGTTTAAACAACACACATCAGCACAGCACTGAAGCCAAGTAAATAAATTGCTTTATCCACCTTTCTTATCGTGCTAAGAATCTGGAAGACAAATTTGAAGTAAGCTGGGATTTCCACTCAGCTCGAGATCCAGGAAGCAAATCCATCTGCTACGAATGGAGCTGCTTCCCATTAGATTTTCTCTACTTCAACTCTACCCCAGTGGGGACATCTCTATTTTATCTATTGCTGGTTATCAGTCCAGAGGGATGATTTTATTCTTTTGGAAGTTCTTAGCAGAACAAGTGACAGCACTGCTTGTTTAAACAGACACAAAACTTGCTGTGGAAAATCAGGTTGACCTCTCAAAAGCATTTATTTTTAGAGGATTGCTTAGGAAACTTGGTAGGATTAAGATTGCCTTTTGCATTCATAATTCCTCAGATGTAAATGCAAAACTTGCTTTTCCTAGCAAGGTCTACAAACACATGCTAAAAGGAACAGCACAACAGTAAAACGGCAAAAATAAAATTTAAGTAACTAGCAGTGACAATTTAATTGACAAAATAGGATTCTATAGTTCACTTGAAACTGAAAAGGCAGCATTTGACCTATGTAAAAAGACATTTCACACTGCTAACTGTATGCAGACAGGTTTTGGGGGAGGTAAAAAGATCCATGCTATATAAAAAACAAAGCAACCCAACAAGCCAAAACAACAGAATAACCATACAACCAGTTGTCCAACCTAAGATAATGCCATTTTCTTACTTTTTTTCCAGGTTTTCCTCTAATTACAGATTTACTCTAATTGTGTGTGCACAATTCTGAGAGACTAGTGCAAAACAATGGGAATATTTCAACTTCTGTATGTATTGTCTCAAATGCATTCAGTATCAGGGCTCAACATTTACACACGACAGCACCACACTACTCAGGGCTAAGTTATTGACAGAAATCAGCTGCTATTTTCTCCTAAACCCAGGCTCAATTCAGCCTCCTTTGCCAAAGTGCAAGGGAATGACAGTTCTTCATCTGTTCTTCTACAAGCACAGGCAGAAATACATGCTCAGAGAAAAGGAAAACATTTCAATAAGAGATTATGCACAGTTACCATAGCAGAGGCACCAGAAGCTTCAGCCTGTGTTTGAAACACAGGGAGGAGGGAACTTCCTGAGATTTTATCCCTAAATTCTTAAGCAGTCTGGCTGACCTTGAAAGTTGGTTTAACTTGTTCAAACCCTCATTCTCAATAAGCTGAAGAAAAGCAGAGCCCACACAAAACCTCTTCACTAGCATTTTAATTAAAAATAATAATAATAATAATAATAATAATAAAAAATCAGTACTGAACAATTTGCTTTAATTTAAATATTTCTTTTACAAAACTCAATTATCTGCCCAACTGAAGAGTCACAAGAGGGGACCTGGTGGTTCAGTCTAAAGCAGCTGTGATGATTTCAGTGGAGTGTAGAGTGCAGAACTCGTGGCTCTATTACCCTGTCCCTGGCCTCACCTCTTAGATACAAGAGGAGTTGTCAGTACAGGTGAAGTGCTTCTGGTGTCAAGCAGTGGCTGACAAATTCAGCTGGTGCTGTCCTTGGAAGTAATGATCTCTTCTGAACTTTGAACTGATGACTTTGAATCTTATCTGCAGCTACTCCTAAGAGACAGCTGTGCAGTAGCTGTTGAGAACACCTACCTGGAGCAGGCAGTGCTGTCACCACGGGCATCTCCTGTCTGAGGAGAAACTCACCTGCCTCTCCACAGGTAAGCCAAGTGTGGCCTCAGAGTCCTGCTCACATCCCATCTTCTGGGAGAACTGCCTTTGCCAACTGTTTTCATCAAGAACTGACAGCAGAGAACTGACTTCTTTATGTTTCACAAAGGACAGTGAGAAGAGAGAGGGAATTCATGAATCATTCTTTTATGGCAGGCAATAAAAGTCACAAAAGGAGATATTAAAGCACTAGAGTTAGGGTCCTAAATCCGTATCTATGCATGGTATGGTTGTTGAAAACACCTACTTCAGAAACACATGTATTTCTTTAATGCTTAAACTGCTGCCTTTTGAAAACCTAAATAAACTGTGTTAGCCAAAAAGAAGCATACAAGAAAACATCTAGAAACTACTTATTTCATTTAGCCCAGCTCAGTTATGCCAGGCTAGCATGTGCCTCTCCCTCCAGCTCACAGCAGTCCCTCCTGTTCACCAGCCTCAAATGCTGATTCTCCACTCCACCTATAATTTTCTCTAGGGAGTTCCCCACAGCTCCTGCTCTGAGTTCAGCTCATGCTGTGGGTCTGATGGCAATGCTCACAGACAGTCTTGAGCAACTGTTGTTTAAAAGGAAAACCAAATTACAAGCTGCTATCCACCCAAATTTTTAATGATAGGTTAAGGACACAAGACATCCACAGGCAGCTTGTGACCCCTGGGTTTTGGCACTGCAATTAGACTACTTAGTTTATCAATCTGCTGCAAAAAAAAACATCTCCACAAGACATTTTAACTCATTTGAGAGCACAAAACCTATTTAAGACTTGGGGCAGATTATATGGTGAATACCATTCTATTAACACTGGAAACAAAGATTCAGCTGATAGATTTTTCTCTGCTTTTTGACACATCATCCCACTTCCCTCCCTTCTTCAATGGCCTCCAAAAAGGCTCTTGAAACCTCATGAACTCTTGAATTCCACAGCTATCAAGTTCTATCTTCTGTTTCTGGAGAGGGGTCAGTGCTGCTCTTTGCTCATCTCAGCCTCAGGAGCCACACCAACTAGAGGTCAAAGGGGTCAGGTGAAAACTGGGCATACAGCAGTTTCTCCATTTGCACTGCAGGTCTCACACCTCACACACTTCTGACAGAGAAAAACGTCTTGGAGGAGCACATGAAAATAAAACATCCACTTGTGCACAGGAAAGGCTAAAATATATACCCTGAAAAATGACTATAGAAATGCACAAGTTGGCAAATCCATTTAATCCACTTGATTTACCACTAACTTTTGAAACTGGGTCACAAAAAAAAAAAAAAAAAAAAACAACCAAAAAAACATTTACTGCAGGTATGTTCAGTGAATAAATACTCCAGACTGATCTAGCCACCCAAGGGATAACTGCTTCTCCCATGTCTTAGCTAAAACACTGAAGAAGCTGTTACCAATTATAACTGTGGGGAAGGAACATTCATTAAAGTTCCTTATTTTTCAGTTGACTCTAATGGATGAGCACAAGAAAAACTTTTAGAAATACATACATAAAAATATTAAAATTATTTTTTGATTTAAAAAAAAAGGGGGGAGAACAGACTGAGCAGCAAACAGAAGAAAAACCAATCCCAAAACAAACCAGCTCCCCAAAAACCCTCTCACAGCAATTCTCAGTGGTTGAACAACCATTCACTGTCATCAGCTTCCCCCTGGAATTATGACCTTTGCTGTTCAAAGCAAAGCATGATTCACTGAAGATGTAAAGTAATAAAGTAATAAACAGAGGAAAAAAAATACATAATAAAAAGACTAATCACATGATTAACAGCAAAAATGGGTTTCTGACAGATAAGCCACTTACACTGAGCTGTACATTTATTTTGATAGCAAGTTTCTAACACTGAGAGTGTTTACAACAGGTCAACAGTGTAAAGATGCTATTGCAAAATGTCTGAGATGGGCAAGTGCAATTAGAAATCCTCTGAAATCAATCAACCCTTGCCTTGGGAGCACTGCCATGCAACAGAACTGTGCCTCAGGAGTCACCTCTGAGCTTCCACCAGAGGTGGGAGTTGGGAACTCATTCCCTATGATTTGGGAACTCTTCATTACTTTTACCTGAAGGGTTTTTTACTATTAGCTCGTCCCAACTTGCCATCTTCTACTTGAAAACTGGAATCAGTTGGAGTTCCTCTATCCAGTTCAGCAGGGCTTTTTTCATTTCCTGAAGAATATTCACAAAATATTCTTGCATTCTGCCATTCAAATCAACTTGCTCCTCCCATCTCCTTTCTCAGACCTCACCTTCAAGTTCCCATTTCATCTCCAAGGTTCTGAAGCCACTGATGTCAGTAAAAATTACAAGACCCAAAAGAGCAATCACCAAAACTCTCCCCTCCTTCTACTTCAACAGCAAGCCTTCCAAAAAGGACAACAAATCCCTTCTATTTAAAAATAAATTAAAAAAATATATATTTTCTAACTGCTCTTCAGCTTTCTTGTTTTATTGGGATGTTTTTTATTGTTTCTTTGGAGTTTTTTGGAGGTGGGAGGACAATGGTGTCTTAGATAAGTGAAGCTAAGGCATTCACTGAAAATCAAAACAACTGCAGGCTACTCAAGATTTTGTGCTCCAACTATGCCAGGCAGCTAAAGGTTTTGAATTACTTCTTTAAGTAACATATAGAGGAAATTTCAGAGAAAAATACCTAACTTGCAAATTATCCCCTAGAGATATAATATCACTACTTAACATTTTACTGTAATATTACATTGGAAGTTTATATCCACAATTAATACAAAACCAGTCCATTTTACTGTACCCAGGAACCCTGAAAAGCTAATAAAAAATCATGATCATGAAAAAAAAAAAACCCATCCAAAACAACAGCAGAGTTTCCAACACCTGAAACTGCAACATTCAGACAGCATTTGGGCCACTGTTCCCAACAATTTCA
>WYEA01001377.1:20951-35368 GCA_033558465.1 Alcedo atthis
AGAAACAACAGAGATGCTGCATGAAGAGGAGAGGCTGAACAAAGCAATTGAAGGCTTGAATTAAACTCAGGCAGTGGTAGGCCATAAATAGTTCTCACTGGAGGACAGCACACATGCTGCAGTCAGTGGGGGGACACAGGAACACAGCTGATCAAACAGCCCTGCAGCTTCAGAGCAGAGATGGAGCCTTGCTCTAGAACCACACAGAAGCCTCCCTGAATTAGCCCCACTGCAACTTCAGAGCTGCTCTTCCCAGCAGGGCAATCCAAGGCAGATGCAGACACTGTCAAGTCACCTCTAGCTGCTACTCAGGCTACTGCACTCGATGTGCTGGCAGCCCTGCTACAGGGGCTAAAAGTAGCCAGCTTTGAGGGATTTCTGACTTGGCAAATTCCTTGGGATTTCTAGTGGCTGTACCACAACATTTCAGGGCATCCTTCAGCAAAGCTCGATTTTTTTTTTCCTCCTTTAAAGCTATTTGGAAATACTCCTCCTTTGATGAGAACTCAGAAAATAGAGCATTTTCACTTTTCAGCAGCAGCAAAAGCACAGGAGGACTCTGGCACTAAGCAGCTGAGGCACTCCACAATTCTTACACAAATAAAGCATTAGACCTACTGGGGCTGGCAAATGGTCTTGACCTTTGAGCCTCAGAACCAAGCACGACAACTGCCAATTCCATTGGAACTCAGGTTTGCAGCACAGCCAAGGAAAATGACATGGATGACACTTAGTCAAATACACTGAAACAGGGATGGTTAAACAGGAGAGAAAAAAGAATAAAATAAAATGCTGGTTTTTGCCCCCAGATTCAATTCCATTTTGCACCTCTGGCTTCTCATTCTCCCTCAGCCTGAAACTGGTGCAGCCTTCTGGAGCAGCTCGAGTGTGGTTAAGCAGAGGAAGCTCTGCTTGTTTGCATGGAATCTGCTGTTTCCTCCCTGCCAAAACACTTGTTTGAAGAAGTCATGTCATATTTCCATTAAACTGTAACTGCAGTTGACAGGGAAATGGCCTGCTGGCAGTGCACTACCTTTGTGGCAGTGCCAACCCCCCTGCAGCAAAGCAGTGCAGATGGCAGTTCCAAGAAGCCTTCTCAAGTAACAGAGCTGTGCCTTGCATAAATCCCATGGAGCTCCAGCAACAGCTAGGGAAAGCCAGCAGTTTGCCCAAGCTTTCATGCCTGCCTCTGCTGATCCTGGGTCATAACTAAAACCAAGCATCTGCCTGTGCCCCAGAGCCCTGTGAAGCTGGATCAGATGACACTGGGAAAAGTATTGCAACTCAAATCTGTGTATTTCTTGTTAACCACTGTGACAACTCACTAATAAAAATTAAGAAAAACTCTAGGTATCAGATGTACAAAAAAGAGCACTAACTGCAGACAAGCCCTTAAAAACCCTAACACAATTTATTAACAAGAACACATGTTCTGTGTAATCCAGGACTGTTGTCTTCAATTACTTTGGCCTTTGATGGCATTCATTTGATTATGAGAATTAAACAGATTCACCAGCTCCCAAACTCAGTGACCTCTGGTTTATAAGCAGCTATTGTCATGCATATCAAAATCCTCTCTGATAATGTAGTCTTCACCTTTCAACAGCTAGTGCAACCACACAGGGATGTTAAAATGAATGCAGATCTAATGAAGACATTTTCATTAGAAGTACTACCACAACCCGCAGCACCATCAAATGTATTCACATTTGTAATCAGTGATCAATACTTCTTCAAAAGAGCTTGAAAATGGTATTTCATCTCTAATTAAATTCCCATCAGAAACAAGTTTGAGACACTTATGTTGTTCTCAGCTTTCACTGGAGTATTTTCAGTTTGAACAGTAATTTTAAAATAGTTAATTACACAGGAATTTACTGAGCTTTGCTTCCAGGATTATGTAATATTTCTAATTGCAAAACCATTTGAGTTGGCCATTTTTCACTAGCTTTAACCAAGCTGCATGTTATTAGCAAAAAACAAACTTCAGAAAGCACATCTGCTTCAAAAACCACACACACAAAAAACAGAAACAAAAGCAAAAAACAAGAACCCTGCAAACAAAACAAAATAAATCAAGAACCCAAGAGCACTAAATACACTTGAATTCATCTCTGTATCACCTCACAGTAACAACATATGAACAGGACCTTCTCTTCCAACCTTATATTAAGATCCTGATAGATGAACAACCAACAAAGAAAAAGGAATGAAACCATATTCATTAAAAAAAAAAAAAAAACCAAAAAAAAAAAACACCAACCCTGACAGCTTTTATCTATTACTAATATTAGAAGTGCTCACATAGGACATTTGAGTTCTTCTTTAGGTCATCCTTACATCAGAAGTCCCTTTTCAAGGAGGAAGGGTTCTTGGCTATGGAACTAAGTGCAAGCACAGTATGGAACAGGATCTATATGTTACCTCCAAGTCACTTAAGCACTTGCTGCTTTAGCTGTCTCCCAGGTAGAGATACAAGCATTCCAAAGCCTTATGGAGACATGTTAAAACACAGGCCAGCTGCAGTACATATGAACCAGCACAGCAAGGGTGAGCCTTTAGTCTTCATCTTTTTCCAGTATTAGGCTTTTGGTGATTTGGGTTGGATTTTTGGTTGGTTTAATAGAAAAACTTACCCTCATTGGGTGGATATCAGCATAGGGAGGCTTTCCTTCAGCCATTTCTATGGAAGTGATGCCAAGGGACCAGATGTCTGCCACACAGTTATAGCCAATCTCTTGGATTACTTCAGGAGCCATCCAGAATGGAGTTCCTATCACAGTGTTCCTTTTTGCCATGGTATCCTGCAAGGATAGTAGTTATGCCATTAAACCACAGGTGATGATAGCAGATTCTGTCAAGAAGTCTATATTTAGAAGCTAAATAAGCCACCCAACCACCACCCTTAGCTGCTCCTCGGACACAAAATTCAAGGCAGAAGAAAAAGCCCAAAGCAGAAGAGCACAGTTAGTAGCACTAAAGCAGATTTAAATACCCCCGCCCCCATGGGTACTTACTGTTAACTGGCCAGCCACACCAAAATCAGCTAATTTGGCATGCCCCTCTGTGTTAAGAAGGATGTTTCCAGCCTTTATATCTCTATGTATTTTTCTCATGAAGTGCAAATATTCAAGTCCTTTAAGAGTAGATTTCAGAATAGTTGCAATTTCATCTTCTGTTAGCTGTAGAGAAAACAAAACCATACAAAACCAAAACACAATCTTTTCAGACCAATTATACATAACACTGACAATGTACCTTAGGTATTTACATACAGGAATATGCCCCACAGCATTAACAATTCAAACTCTAGTCTACTAACTTGATGCATACAGCTAAATTCTTACACATTAAATTCAATTAGAGTGCTCCACACTGACACAAAGCTGTGGGACTGCACCCATACAGATGTGCCCCAGTGACCTTTCCCAAATCCTACTTAGCCCTGAAATAGGACAACTGAGATGTCAGGGTTATGCTGGAAGGTGCCAATAACTATTATCACTTGTTTAACTCTAGACAATTCCAGAAATTACTGGGAATGAATATCAACCAGATGCTACTGGATTTTTCTTACACAGTTCTTGTTGCCAGCTGATGCAAAGAATGGACACTCACTGAACTTTTATGTTCTTCAGCAGCCACAAATACTGCATATTTTTAATATATGCAACAGTTAATTAGCTTGTCATCTCTGCAAAAACTTTCCTGCTAGTTCTTAGCAGCAAGTGTAAATAATTCACATTAACTATGCCATACGATGCTATTATTGCACTGTGAAGTTGTACAGCTGCACAGAAATCTTAGCTAACTTCTGGGCTCTGAAAATATATTCCTTTACATCATCTTTACCAGTGTGAATTAAGGTAGAAGAGTTGAGGCTCCTTAGAACTTGGGAGTTAATAAAATCAGTAACATACTTCTACATAGTTACACCCAGCTATCCACCAACTCACACAGTCATTTCTGTTCATTGTTTTAGGCCAACATAACAGCAACACAAAAGCTCTTGAACAAGTGTTATCAGAGAAACAGGAAACATGAATGATTTACAGGTACCAGATGCCCCGAGAGCACTGCTCAGGTTTTAATCAACATTTATTTTCGAATAAAATAAAAAAAAAGAACAAAATCAAAACACACACACACAAAACTCATTCCAAACGATTCAAATTGTCAATAACATATAAAGAAACTATTCATGCAGCTGAAATGCTGTTTGCTCACAGTACATCAATGTTGTAATGTAAAAACTGAGTAGGTTAAACTTGACATCCTTAGAAATGAAGAAACTGCAAAACCTAAGATTCATTTCTAATTTGGCTGCAACACTGGCTTACATTTTTCCTCTACTTTCCCAATCCTACACATGAAATTTAATTCAGCAATAGCACCTCCTTTCAGTTTCATTTTTTCAAGTGTTGATACACATCTGCACCTCCCTCCAGAAACCAACCAACCAGAAGTCAATCACTTCAGCCAACAGAATGACTCAGAAAGGGGAAAAAAATGATTAGTCAGCAAGATTAGCTGCCCTTGAGGGTTTTTTTTCCCCACCCACTGGGATGCCTGCTTGGATTCATGGCATAGCAAATGAGGCTGGAGCAGAGGGGCAAGACTTTCCCAAGGAGCCTGTGTTGCTGCAACCCAGGAGGCCCAGAGACTCCCAGTCATCTCCCAGTTCCTCAGAGCAAGAACTCAGCAGGGATGGCAGCAGCAGCCTTGCCAAGTGGTGGCCAGCTTCTGAAGGGAAGGGGGAAAAACCAAGCAGATTTCCAGGTGCAAACCTCAGCTTGTTAAAGGAACTAGTGAGTGGGATCCCCAGGCATGCTGCCCTAAAGGGCAGTGGAACCTTGAAGAGCTGGCTGAGCATCAAGGGCAGCCCAGTCCAGTTATGAAAACAGTCCTTCCTGACGTGACAGATAAGGAGCAATCCCAGCAGGAGGCCCTCCTGAATGCACTACAACTCCTGAGTGAGCTCCAGTGCAGCAACTGAAGCAGGAACTGTTTACTGAAGACAAACAAAGCATTGCCTTGACTTCAAGAGGCACAATGAGGAATGCAAGGCTAGGGCAGGCTGGAAACAACAGCAACAGAGAAGGGGGAGCAAGAAGAGCTTGGACTGGTTTATATGCTGCAACAAAAAAAAACAAAAAACAAACAAACAACAAAAAAACACCCAAAACCCACCACAACAAAATCAATCTATTGACAAAAAAAATGCAGAAGTTCCCCAAGTACCTTCCTGCTCTGGCTCTCACTTGTCTCTGCCTAGCAGCAAAGTGGAATGTCTTAGGCAAGAACATTGTGGGGAGGCAGCAAGGTTCAATTTCCACCCTTTAGTGTAACAGGAGTAAGACTTGGTCAGTGTTCTGCAAGGTGAGGTTATATGGGGTTATGACAGAGGACTGACCTGATTAAAACACTCATTTAAACCTCCACCTCTGATGAATGTATTAGTATAGATTTCTTCAGATTCTGTGTTTTCATGGTAATTTTATTGTTTCAGCAACTTAAAACTGGCATTACCAGAAATGACAAACAAAAGGAGGAAAAAAGCTGTTGCTTACATTAAGGAATTCTAACAATCTTGGAAAAATCTTCAGTAGCTCATATAAAAAAAAAAAAAAAAGAGTAACTGACTTTGAAACACAGATGCAACTTCTGCCATGCTCCTAAAAACTCCCCAGATTTAGCCCAAGTTATTGAGCTTTAGAAAATCAATTCACAGCTGCAAATAACATGTCTAAGTGCAGCAAAGGCATACAAATTCCAACTATTTTACCTGTGAAATTACTGATAAACAAGAATCCAAAATAACACCCCTATGAGCAAAATGCCTTTAGCTCAGACAGGTAACAAAGGCTGCCCTGGAACCCCATGGTATGTGGAAAGAGCAAAACAAGGAGAACATTCAAACACAGCATCTAGAGATTCAGATGCACTATTCATTTGAATGACTGGAGCTTTAACATGAAAAAAAAAAAGCATTTAGTTAAGATAACATGGCAGAAGATAATCGTTGAGAATACATGAGGCAATGTACAGGTAACAAATAAATGGGGATGTCAAAGGAAGTCAGAGTTTGGACACAAGATGAAGGAACTCTGGACCCAACAGCACATCCCTTGTGCAGTAGTAGGTAGCTACACTTACCACACCACAGTCTCAGAGAAGACTTTTGTCTCTCCAACCCACTGCATAGCCACTACATGGTCTGTTACTGTCACCTGAATTCAGTCCCTGAGACAGGACCAGAGGGATTCAGTTCATCATGACTGCTGGCTGAGCAAGTGCACCCTAAATGATCACTAAGGGCAGAGCTGCTGGTGTGGCAGTGCTCCCTGGTATGTTAACAGCACTCAGCAGCACTTCAACCACTGCTTCACACTGAAATTACTGCATTTTACTGTGAGCTGCCACTCAAAACAGCCTAATTCCTTCTTTTCCTTCCCAATATTTCTCTTGCATCACATCAAGCCACTGCTCCTCCACAGTATGTCCCACTTCAGCTCCCGAGGAGGTAGGGAGGCTAGACTATAAAGGAAAAAACAGCCACAAAAATCACTGCATCTAAGGCACAGGAACAGCAGGAGCACATCAGCCAGGCTGCAGTGTGTCAGCAGAACTCTCACACTCCTTCCCCTTCTCAACCCTTGGGTAATGCCAATCTTCTCACGCTCCTCAAGGGCTGAGTGGGAGTGAGAATTTCCAAGCCACATCTGTACTAAGTGGCCTTGGGCCAGACCAAGGTGTAAGGGGCAGGGGGAAGAAGCCACACACAAGTTTTGCCTGATACACAGCAGGGATTTCCAAGAAACTTCCAGCATCTTCATATTTATTCCTGCTGCTGAGAGGTGGCAAGAACAACTGAACAAGCTCATGTTGTGAGTGACCAAGGCAAAGATAAACCCCTTGGCATCAGCCAACTCTGACTTTCACACTGGCTTCTAGTCTTAATTCACAGTTTCACCTTAAAAAGCATGACACAAACCAAACACCAGCACCACACCAAACACATCCCACAGCTCACCGTTTTATTCCGCAGCCTAATTATGTCTGAGACAGAGCCAGCTCCACAATATTCCATAACAATCCACAGATCTGTGTTCTTGAAGTAGCTGCCATAATACTTGACAACATAGGGACTAGGTGGAAGAAAAAAAAAAAAGTTTGACAAATGGACGAATCTTTAGCACAGAAAAAAAAAATCTTCATAATCATAAGTGCTGTTAAAAATTAGACACAGACTGACAGAGCTAAAGAGCAAGGGCAACCAAATAGATTTTAATATTAGCATTATTCTAACAGGGCACTGGCTAAGCTGAAATCTCTTGCTACTTAATATAGTTATATATGTATATATATATAGAGAGAGAGAGAGTAGGGCCTTTATATCAAGCTTTTAGTGATCTTCAAATACAGTTAGTTTTCTCAAATATCAGTCTTCTGATAAAAAAAGCTCTGTTTTTTCTCTGCTCTAAGACCTCCCAATGTTTAGTTCTTCTCACAGAATTATTGGATGTTTCCTTTCTTGAAAAGATTGGCTCTATTTCTTCTGTCCTGAGCAAAAGAAAAACATGGAAACTCACTCATGTTTTCCTAGTTTTGCAAGAAAGAATTTATTTCAAGTGCTGATCTACCATATTCAACAGAATCTAGAGCTGGCTTGAACTAGACTTGTGGTTTTGCACACACATTTTCACATGTGAGTGTCTCACTGTCATAAACAGACAACATCAGTTTGTCACTTGACATAATGCTCCCTAGAAGGCACTTGGAAAAGCAAAGCAGAAGCAGGTGTGGTGAACACAACCAGGAACATCCTTCAGAAGAGTGATTAGACATGGTATTTATGGAAATAAAAGGCTGGAGGTTGGCTTGGGGGGGTATTTTTTTGCAGGACCTTAAGCAAAGGAGGTTAGTCAGATTGCCATCCAGCTCCCACGAGGTGAGGAATCAATGAGATTGAGTTCTCAGGCTTCTGGTTCAAAGAGCTGCACTGTGGGGTGGAATAAAACATTCTTTTCTTCTGGAGCAAGGCATTGTATTGTTGGATCAGCATGTTTGCAGCAATGTTATTTCCTAGAAACCCAGTGAGAAAGAGAGGAGCTGTGGCTGCCTCCTGCAACATGACACTACCTCTGCAAGAGGCAGGACAGAACTATGGGCAAAATATTTCACTAAAGAGCAACTGTACCACAGGAACTTGCCTTTTCCAGAAGGAAAGGGGAGTTATTTCTCTCCTCATGAGTCAAAATGTCTGCTGTTTACAACATACTGATCTTCCCCCTTGTAGATTCCTGAAGGGAGGAAGGTCACTATTGTCTCTGAAGAAAACACACCTATTTTCATGACCATCTCCTGCCAGATTTGCACTGTGCTGGTGTTCTCCAATTTGGGTATTGCTCCAAAACAGGACGAGAGGATTTTGTGAAACACCAAGGGCTGTGCAATCTCAAAACACTGATCTAATTTGCCTATAGTTCCAGTTGACTACCCAGGCCAGGCTTTTCCTATCAACTGCTTGTCTTGGAACCTATGTTCTTGCCCCCTTCAGCACATCCACTGTAGCTAGTTCTAGAAATAAGCATGGAGAAGAAAGAATGGGTAGTGAAGGAGTCTGTGTTCTAAAACTCTGGACTCTTGAGGAAAAAACCCAAACAGGTTACACAATAGTGTATGTCCAGCAAATACTAAATGCAACATGCTGTTCAAAGGAATGCAGGAGACAAAGGACAAGGGCAGAGACAAGTGGGGCAGGATGAGGACAGGGAACACAGGAATAAGGGCCACCTAGGACAAGAGTGAAAGTGTCAGCAGCAGCACAGTATAGAAAGGAAGGTGAAAAATGCAGAAGATTCTCAGGTATCACCACTTCTGTCAGAGTATTTCTCAGACAGTTAAATGTCTATTGCAATGCTGGTCTAGTACTAACCAGTGTAACATACTACAGCCCACACCACTGCCTCCAGTCAGCTGGCAGGGCTCTAGCCTGTGCAGCAGCCAAGACAGACCACACACAACAGCTCCTGAGAATTCATAAGGTGCTATTTCCCAACTAAACCCATGGCTTCCTCTACATAAGGGGAAAAGAACTGAAGCAGGGGAGATAAAGAGAGCCAAGAACACAGCAACAAGAAGGTTCAAAGTGAACACATGTTAACTCCTCTTCCAGTGCACAGGAAGAGCTGACAGCCTACTCTGGGGATCAAATCCAGTTCCACAAGCAAGCAGCCAAATGAGATTGCTGATTCCTTTTTAATCTGTACCTGTTAAAGCTCCAATTGGCCAGCCAGACAAAAATAATCTCACAGGGACAAAAAGGATTAAGAGGAGCTTGCAAAAAAAAAAACAAAAAACAAAAAACAAAAAACAAACTTCAGGTATCCCAAATCCTTCTAGTATCACCTGAAATAACCTTCATGGGGGAAAAAGAAACCTTCCTTTTCCTCAGAAGGGAGTGCATGACAAGACCCCATGAACACGATGGTCAGCAATGCTGAGATGAGGGCTTGCAGGCAGAGGTTCTGAGGAAGTTTGCTGCATTCTCACGTGCTATAGAAGGTACGCTGAAGTCTCTATATATTTAAGAATAAATATTTTCAACTTCTCTTCTCCTTCAGGACCCATAGACAAGATGCTGTGGAGCAGCATGAGCAAATGTACTGTATGAAATAGACAAATATCTTTTCACACAGACTCTTGGAAAGGGAGGAGAATTGTCATGCCTACCTGTCACACTGTTGCATTATAGAGATTTCTTTGATTATTTCTTGAAGATCTGACTCCACAGGGACCTGTTTAATTGCCACAACTTGTCCAGACTCTTTGTGTATTGCTTTGAACACACTACCGTAAGACCTAAAAATAAGAGAGGGATTTTATTTTTTTGTTTTAAACAAGATAAGCTGCTTCTCATTCCCATTACAAAGAAACTGCAAATGAAGTTCTAGAAGAGCTGTGTTTATGCAGAGGTTTTTCAGGCTGCAAAAAAAAAAATCCAGTTCGCTTGGGACTTCTGGAAAGACTTGGTAAGAGATCATCCAGCTCCAACCTCCCTCTCAATCCATCCATTGCCCAGCTTGTATTAGTGCTTGGTGAGCCCTGGATATTAACCAGATTTCTTGGGCCTCTCCTTCCTCCAGAGCTCTAGATCATGGTCCTCTACCAAGCAGATCCCTGCCAAGACCAAAGCCTGCTCTCTTGAAGCCCTGGGTAGTGAGCTTACTGTGTGCTCTACCCCATACTGGCAAAAACATGGCAGCCTACTGATGCATGGATCTGCTTTATTATTAAAACTTGTCTGGAGAAGCACTCCTTAGGACATCAGCCTATCTGCAATGTAATATTCCAACACATCTGCTATCAACTGCTTCCCTCTCCTAGGAAACAGCTGCACTTACCCTTCACCAAGTTTCTCCAAAACATCAAACACTTCTTCAGGTTGCTTAGTTAAGCTATCTTCACTTAGCTTTTTCAGTTTGCTAAAAGAAAGACAAAAAAGTGATTTGTCTGAGGGGCCAAAAAAAAGAAAACAAAAAAGGATAAAATCATGGAAGGGAGCAGGCAGAATATTATAAAGAAAAGGTATCACAATTAAATGCAGTAATAACATTTTATCAACCATCCTGTGAGATGGAGAAAGTGATGACAATTTTGTCATTATTGTATTATACACAGAGTCAGGTGCAACAAAACATGCCACAACACCTTTGAACACCTTTTTAAATGCCTTTTATTGTTTTAAAGCCTTTTTTTTTTTCTTCTTTTTTTAGTGAAATGTAGTTCTGTGACATACAGAACTAATAAAAAAAAAATCAAGTTAAATGACTGATGAAGGAATTTCCAAGTCAGAAAAGACTTGTTACTGTCAAACATCTAAGATGATAAATGTGAAGTAATTGTATAAGCACATAGATCATATATGGATTGGTGCTAAACAAGGAAAGCAAGAGCAGAGGGAGGCTGTACAGATTTTTTTTATCAAAGAAGTATTCTGCAGATGTAGAAGTCCCATGAACATAGAAATCATCCATAATCAGTAAGGGAAGGTGTGTGAGCTGCTGTAAAGTTCCCTGCAGTGGATAGGGGGGAAGCTGCAAACCAGATGGGTTTAAGGAAGAATTAAAATCTCCACAGCAAATAAAAGGCAAAACACGAACACAAGCAAAACCACTTTCATTACCAAACAAATATGAGTCAAGACAAAAAGTGGGAGGAAAAAAAAAACCTGCAGGAAGGTATTAAGGAAACAATTCATTTCACTTCTTTTGTTTCATATTCCTTTTCCTACCCTTCTGATCAGGTCACCTGCAGCCTGCTGCAATTTTCCTTTGCTTGCCACCAACAGAAAGCAAGCACAGGGTGCTCAGGATACCAGCAGAGCCTCAGAAAACACCAAGCATGACTATGAGCTGAACCTCTCCCTTCACTGAAGGGCTGGGTAACACAAGATGCATCCACAGCAGAGCTGAGGGAATGAGCTTCAGCTCTTAAGAGGAGCTAGAGAAACAACCCCCAACAACCACAACCTGTTATTTGACAACGAGAAAGGAGTTTTACTTTTATCAAAGTGACAGGAGAAAATGTTCATACTTGGTAATACCATCATCTTGCACCTCAGTGCAAGCTCCACAAAACCAAATGCAGAAAAATGCAGCAAGAAGCACCCAATCCTAACATAAATAAGAGAAATCTGAATGTGACTTGGTCTAGGTACCCCTGCTCTGGCAGGGGGGTTGGACTAGATGATCTTCTAGCTCCCTTCCAACCCCTGACACTCTGCAATTCTGTGAATTAGGACCTGAAAGAGCAAAGGAGATTTCCCACTTCCCCCCTTGCAATGTGAAAAAACAAAGCTTACTGTCCTGCAAACATTACATACAGATCTTGCAGAAGAAGTCAGCGACGTGCTGCAGAGGTTGGCAAAAAACATAGCAAAAAACAAACAAAAAACAAAACCAAACAACAACAGAACATCAAAAACCACCAACAAACCAAACCCACGACCCTAAAAAAGCTAACAAAATAAAGCAAGACTAAAGAATAGAACTCCCTCCCCTCAATTACTGTCATGAGTGATGGAAAACTGGAGAGCTGCTCCATGAAACATGAATATATGTGGTTTATTTTGCAAAAGAACTAGCAGGCTGAAACATTTCAAAAGAATGGCTGGGATCAATTATCCTGATAAATTAAAAAAGGAGCTGGTAAAAGAAATCACTGCTGTATTCATAGAATCATAGAATGGTTAGGGCTCCAAGACTGGCATAAAAAAAAAAAAAAATAAATTCAGCCCACAAAAAATAACCTCTGCTCCTTCTGGACTTGCATAAAAAGGGGGTGGACTATCAGAGTAGCTTGGAATGCTGAACAACCAGAAAACCTTCAAAAGCAAGAGATAAAGGATATATATGTATATATATATATATATATATACATATATACACATTTATGAAAATTTTAGTTCAAATCTCATTAAAATCTGTGTTACCATGAAAAACTGAGTTCAAGTTCTCCCTCCCACCAAAGCAACAAATCCCTGAAGTTCTCAACCCATTCAAATTTCCAGAAAGAGGTTTCAAAAAACATGGAAAGTATAAAAACATGCCAGAGCATTGAGAAGTTCTCTCAGCAGCTTTCTAGCTCTTCCTGACTGAACCCAAGGAACCTGGACAGCTGCTGGTTTTCATTGAGGCCAGACACACAGCTCCAGCTTGTTCACAACATCACCAGCAAATCCTAGATCTTCCCCCCAAACAAAAGTGGTGGGTTTTTAACTTCAAGTTTGACTTTCAGTTCTGTGGTATCACCTGATGGCAAGCTGCAAACACTGACAGCTTCTCAGATATTCCCATGTCTCCTAAACCCTTGCTGGTGCCTGTCCTGCTTCCGGGAATGAAGCACCATCAGCCTGAAAAGACAGAGCAGGGCTGTCCCTCCTCACCCACTGCTAAAACCCACGCTGGGCAACCACAGCAATTCTTGGTCAAAAGTGTCAGGCAGCAGATACTGGATGTTCTTCTGGAGGGGAAATAAAAAACAACGAGCAAAAAAAAAAAAAAAAAACAAAAAACCAGTAGAAGTTCAAGACTGGATCCTTCTCAAGCCCTGTCAACCTGCAGGAAGCTGAACCTAGAGAAATTCCAATGTTTTTCAGTGGAGAATGAAAACGTTTTAAAGCAGAAAGTAAAACTCAAGTTATTCTCTTCCAACGCCAATTTCTGTTGTGTAGTCTCTGGGTTTTTAATTCTCAGGAAGCAAGAGTGAAGCACTTGGAGCTGTAAGACAGTAGAGGAGACATGTAGACAGAATGGAGTTGCAATGTTTATCACACAACGGCATCCCACGCAGCACATCACTATAGCCACGAAAGGATTGTTTCAGTTTCAATATACAATCAAGTTTCGATTTAATACGATTAAAAATACTGCTAAATCAGAATTATTTTATGCACCAAGACAACGATGCCAGATTCCAAGTCAAAAGTCGGGGTTTCACCTCGTTACACGGGATAAAAAAAGAAGATAAATTGGCGGTAAAAACCCACATCCACGTAGTACTAGTACGGCCAGAGAGAGCCTGTCAGGAGTGTTCACTCCTGATTTTTGCCTCTTCCCACTCCCTGACTGTAATCGCAACTATGCAACCCCCACCCCCACAAGCACCCCCCAGCAGCAGGTCACAAGGGCACTTTCTCCCGCGCACAGAGACCTGAAGCGCAGACACACACGCAGGCCACAAAGGACCCTTCCCGGCCAAGAAGTTTCTCTCGTTTCACGTCAAAACGCTCCTCTTGCGACTCAAGAGCCGCCTCCCGCCCGGGGGAGTCTGCCAGGAGTGGGATTTCGGGGCCCTCCCCTCCAAAGCAGACCCTCCCCCAGGCGCAACGCAAGCGGCTGTCCCGCCGCTCCCCTCACAGCAGCCGGGACCAGAAGCTCCCGAGGCCAGCGGAGGGCGGCAGGGGCAGCTCGGGCCCGCCCGCCCCCCAAGGCCTCGCTCCGGCCGGGTCACCGCGCTCGCTTCCGCCCGGGGCGGGCTCCTTACCTCTTGGGCGCTGCCTGCTCCATGCCGCTGCCGGGCTCCCCGGTCCCCCCCGACCGGAGAGGGGGGAATTCCGGGCCGAACCCCCCCGGGGCCGGTTAGCGCGAAACTCCTGACAACTTCGGGGTTCGCTCGCCGGCCCTTTAAACGGGGCTCCGCGCCCTCCCTCGGCCGCCGCCGCCGCCGCTCCCGGCCTCTCTCGGGCGCCCGCCACTCCCGCCGCCCGCCCGGCCACCGCCTCAGCCCCGCCCCGCCGCGCCTCTCGGCCGCGCCACGGCCGGCGCCCATTGGGCGGCGCGGGAGTCGCCCAGCGCGGGGGACGGGCCAAGGCTCCACCCCCCCCCGCCCCCCCCCCCAAGGCCGCGGCGCGC
>WYEA01001378.1:0-14596 GCA_033558465.1 Alcedo atthis
TCGGGGAGGGAGGGGGGTTAAAAGAGAGCGATCTGTTATCGGTCTGGGGGCTGCCCTGACCCCAAACTGGGACAATATAGGTACAAAACTACTTTATGAAAGTAAGAAATACCATTATTAAAACACTGTATACTTAGAGATACCAGGAAGTATTGATTTATAGCTGAATACATTTTAATTATACAGTATAGCATTATAGTACTGAAATGTACATTTTATTTCAATTTATTTATGGTTTTAATTACATTTAATTAAAACTAATGTTATTAAATCCATGAAGTGGTACTATCATTGGTTCTGTAATATTTTTTTCTATTTGTATTTAGAGTTGGGCTAAGCTATGACCATTTTGTATCAAAAAGGGAAAAGAATAGAAAAAAATATTTTCCTGTAGCATATTTTCCTTTCAAGAGAGAATCATTTGATAACAAATCATTCTGAAATGGTTATTTATGAATCACCATTCACTAGTACACTTCAGCATATTCACTTCAGCTTAATGTCCATTTGTCATTGTAGAGCAAACTCAGAAATGACATCTGCATGTATAAGAAGATTTTTATTACTGGATATAAAATTACATTTAATTACAGGGGTCTGAATTGGAAACCTGTAGAGCTTGGGCTTCCCGTCACTCTGACTATTTCTTGAAATATCTTCTTATAAGTGACTGAAACACCAAACATTTCAGTAGAATTTGCATGGGTTCTGTTTCTAATTTACCAGTTAAATAACTCTGACTGACATGGGTGAGCGTCAGGGAAATACAAAGTTTTATCTGCTAATACCATTCCCCTTGCTTTCTAGATGTCTTCCTTCTGTCAAAGGAGTAAGTTTATGCCTGTCTGAATGTATAGGAAAGGGGTCTTTCCATATAAATGGGTCACCTGGCACAAAAAAAAAAAGTATCTGTGTATGCTCAGAGCAGTATATTGTTCTGCAAGTTACTCACATGTCCAGCCCCATGGATACAGAAAGGATGGACCAGGGCTAAACTAGAGCATGTGGCAAAGCATCCTGAATGTGGGAAGAGGAAAAAATAATGCTTCTGTCAGGCCAGTCAAACAACACTAACAGTCAGTTAACTGTTGAACTCATAGCCCAGATCTCATTGGATTGAGTTTGATTGAAACCTAAATATTATCTCCAGTTTTTCTTTCTGGGTATGTTTTTTTTTAACTCTCTTATGGTTAAATCTCAGAATTACACTGATTTCCACCAGCATTTAAAGTTACCTAATTCATGTGTAACAGCCTGGGAATCACTTTACATGAAGCTCCAGTGTCTCAGTCTCATCTTCATCACTCTATGAACTCTTTTTAATTTGGCCATATTGTGTCCTCCTCCTTTCTAAAAAACTTTATCTCCTTCCAACAACTGCCTCTTAGAGACTCCCAGGTTACCAAAATGCCTTCCCTGGTAAGCTGCTGCCAGGACTCTTGGAAGAATCATCCTTCTCATTTCGTTGTAAGCATATGCTCATAGAGTCCCTTTCAGAGAACAGTCATTGAAAGAACAACCCAGATATGAGAGCCAGCACAGTCTCCATTCCATATGCCTGCCTGATGAGTACAGGGTCCACTTTCCTATTTTATACTGGAAATGACTGCAAAAGATAGAGACAAATTGAAATTTCTAACTTATAACATTATTCAGAGAAAGAGAAAAGGAATGACTCGTGTGGATACTCCCTGCAATTAAGTCAGTTATCTTGTGTATAGGCAACACCGGTTTGAATTATTGCCTATTAGTCTAATTCCATAATTGTATTTTCAAATGGTAAATAGTTTGAGGGTAGGCATGAAAATGCATCTTGAAGGCAAATCCTCACCTTGTGAATAAACAAGCTTTTTCTCCAATGCACTAAGTAAATCAGGTTGTAGATGCTGCAAAGTAGTATAAATTGTTCAAGTTGTGCTTTGTTTCTTTCATTAAGGTATTTGGGTTGGAGAATTCAAAGAAACATTTCCTTAGTTCTGCTTCAAAAAAGACACTGTAAAATGTAAAACATGAAATGTGAAAAGGCTTTTTTGTCTGCTTTTACCCTGCAAATTCTGCTTCTTTTTTTCTTGGGAAGCAGTGTTATGAAATGAGACTGTTCCTCAAGCTTTTATATATCAGTGACAGTGTGTATACCCTGTCATTTAACAGCTCTAACAAGTCATAAACACCAACTTGAGCTGACAGAACTAGGCGTTTTTGTTTTTGTTTTTGTTTTTTATGTGCAACATAGCTCTGGTTAAGAAAATTAAAATTCTGGTCATGCAGAAGGCTTTGGGAATACTAAAGAGGCAGAATGGGCCTTTTGCCGTGGAAGATTTTAGCATAACAAAGACTGACACCTTCCTCACACAACTTTTACATTGAAGCAATGTCACTGAAGTCAGCTATAGTCACATATATGTAGTAAAAATTTACATGATGGAATAAAATCTCTGGACAGTTATTAAAATACAGAAAAGACCCACAGATGTGAAGTTAGTATTCTGTTAAGAAGAGAAAGGAAGTAAAAGAATGGAAAAGTAATATCAAAATTTGATCATACTGTAACAGGGTATAGATTTATAAATCACCTCTGTGCCTGGGAAGATCATGGAGCAGATTCTCCTAGAGGGTCTAACAGGACAAACAGAAGGCAGTGGGCTGATGATGGACAGCCAACATGGATTCATCAAGGGCAAGTCCAGCCTGACCAATCCAGTGGCTTTCTATGATAAGGTGACTACATGGACAAAGGACGATCTGTTGATGTGATCTATCTGGACTTCTGCAAGGCTTTTGGCATGGTCCCCCACAACATCTTACTCACCAAGTTGGAGACATATAGATTTGATGGGTGGATTGTTCAGTGGATAAGGAATTAGCTGGATGGTGGTCAATGGCTCGATGTCCAGATGGAGAACAGTGACACGTGGTGACCCTCAGGGGTCTGTACTGGGACCTATATTGTTTAATGTCTTCATTAATGATATTGATAATGGGATTGAGAGCACCATCATCAAGTTCGCATATGACACCAAGCTGAGTGGTGCTGTTGAAAGGCTGGAGGGATGGGATGTCATCCAAAGGGACTGGATAGGCTGGAGAGGTTGTACCAGGTGAACCTCATCAGGTTCAACAAGACTAAATGAAGAGTCCTGCACCTAGGCTCCGGGGCAATCTTATAGCCACCTTCCAGTACCTGAAGGAGGCATACAGAAAGGCTGGAGAGGGGTTGTTTACAAGGGCCTTTAGTGAAAGGACGAGGGATAATGGGTTTAAATTAGAGAAGAATAGATTTAGACTGGATAACAGGAAGAAGTGCTTGACCTAGGGGGTGGTGGATCAGTGGAACAGGTTCCCCAGGGAGGTGGTTGGGGCACCATCTCTGGAGATATTCAAGGTGAGGTTGGACAAGGCTCTGAGCAGTCTGGATTAGTTAAGGGTGTCCCTGCTCACTGCAGGGGGCTGGACTAGATGACCTTTGGAGGTTCCTTCCGGCACTAAACATTCTATGATTCTATGATTCTATGATTCTATGAAATCTAGGTACATGTGTATTAAAGGACAGTCAGTCTTGAGTAGAATAAGTCCACTACCCTATGACTCAGATTCAAAATTAATCTTATCTGAGATCTGTAAAAGTGTAGTTAACTTTTATTCCATATTAATTTTAATTTTTTAAGCATCCTCAATTCTATAATTTGTCCAGGCCTAGTAGGGAAATTACAATATATCTGAACAGACTCTTTTCAAAGCACCTCCAGAATAAACAACTGGACAGGCAAAAATAACCAAGCCTTTGCTTTTGTCTTAAATGATATGCAGATTTTATAGGTCTGTGTATCTCTGCTGAATCCACAATGTCTTTGGAAGATGGAAGATTTGCCCTACCTCAGGTCTGTGTACTGCTGTTTTTTGTTTAAGTAAGGTCAGTACAAACATCCTTGCTTGTTTCTTAGAAACTCCTGACTGAGGTCACCTTTATAATTTTTGATCAAATCTTCTTGCAAATGAATGACTGAACCTTCTCCTCTGCCCATTGTTTGAAACACAGATCACTTTTACCAGCAGCATTTTCAAACACTGTTGTATCTAGACGTTCTTCACCATTAATTTCAATAAAATCACCTAGATAACTGATAAATCCTAGTTGCCTGTACTCTCCTTATAGCTTTATAAGACTGATTAGCTAGCTTTCAACAGTGGTGTAAGATTTTGGCATACGACTACCAGCAACGCCCTGAACATAGGGCTTGATCTCAGAGTATTTCTAAGTCACCAAACCTAGATCTTGTCCAATTGCAGAGAATAGACATAGAGCATCAATTAGATTGTGGAATTAACATGAGCTAGAAGGAATACAAAATTAACGTATAAGCAGAGCGTGTGTGTGGTGCGTGAAAACTTTAAATTTGGAGAAATCTACCAAGAATTTTAACTTCTACTACAAATTAGTATAACAGGAAAAAAAAAAAAAAAGCTTTGGAAGGTGCCATAAACCAGTACCAGTAGCACTAAAAGACTTTTAAAGAGTCTTTCTGAAAAAGATAAAATTGAGAAAGGACACAATTAGAAGTTTATTCTTTTTATAAAGAACTATAGTACAGGATCAGTTAACATTTTACTGATGAGGAATAAGTGAATAGAGTTCAGTTTATGGTTACCCTCACTTATGCATACACAGAAACCAGTGTTTTCCCTAATATTCAAAAAATATTTTAAAAGACCTATCCTTTATTCATAGTATGTCTATTTTACCAATATAATAAACAGTAATTTTGATGTAGTAACAATAAGGAGTAAGGTTGGACCTGATGATCTTAAAGGTCTCTTCCAGATTAAATTATTCTATGATTCTGTGATTCTGAATTATAATAAATTAGACTAAATCAACAAGATTGTACGACTGTCACTAATGTATCATTGTAATGTGCTGCTATGTCTTCATGTTTAATAACATTTGTAAGCAATGGTTAAATGTGCATAGATATCAATGTTTACAAAAATACAGATATTATTTTCAGATAGTAGAAAATGTCAATATCTCTTTGGAAGTAGATGATATGACTACTATTAAAACCTATTTTCCAAAGTTCTTCCTCCTAAGAGACTATCTTGGATATTTTACTAAATGCTGCTGTGTCACCATTTCTGTTTAATTTTTCTCACTTCTCATTCAAAGAAGGGTCTAGAACTCTTAGGGTAGACACACATGCAAAAACACATGTCTCTTTAAAGCAAACATATGGAAAACTACCTTTTTCTTTTCCATAAAAATCTGTTTTATGGAAAACATATAACACCAGTAAATAATTTAATTCTGAACATAATATCTTTCAATGACCTTTGAATGCAGTCATGTGCCTGAATCACATACTTCAGGAGTGAAGTTCAAGTCCAACTCAACTTGTGGAACCACAAGTGTCACAGTATCTGTGATCTATAGCAGTACACTGCCACATCCATGCATTATCCACTTCTGTTATGCTATATAAATATTCTTGTCTCAGCTCAACACTTAACGGCATTCACAAAGCTTATTTGTACTGCTCATTCTATACTTCTATCTGAAACACAAAAGTTTTTATTAAAAGCTACAGTAAATAGAGTAATTTCCACTAAGGGGTTTTGTGTTATGCTCTACATATGTTTACATGTGATAAATATATTCAAAATTAATTTGGAAATATGTGAGTTTCCATGCTTCATTTGAAGATGGAATGCACACTTGTCGCTGCATACTTTGTCTATTATACATGCTTAGAATAATAACTTTTAAATAAAATATGTACAGTACAGAGAAACCCTATTCTCAGGTACATAAGAAGTGCCCTTATTTTTAAGGCACTACATGTAAAAACAATTCAATAAAATTAAGATTAGCATATGATGTGAACTTGATTACACTTGCACTCAAGTTAATTGTAACTGTATATTCATAAATATCACATTTAAACCTCTGATAATCATTGTATTAAATATGCCTGCTTACATGAGTGATAAATAAAGCTACATAATACATAGATAATTTAACAGAAAATGCCAGATAGTATTTGTTTTTAATGAAAATTTACAAAAGAAATATGTAAAATTACAACATAAAGTACATTTTTAATTTCACCTTTATTCCAAAATTACTTTCAACATAGTATCCACTAATGCTTGGCTAGTAAGCTATACAGGGAAATACAGGCTATTAAGAAATGAATAAACATGTGCATTTCACATGTCACTAAGCAGCCTCCTGACATAACCTCTGTGTTGCTGCTAGATGGTGTTCAGAACCTACTATAGGAAAATGAAAAAAAAAGGAAGAATTAAAGGAAAAAGATGTAGTATGTGGCAAAGAAAATAGAGTAAGTGGAGAAGGAAATAGCAGTATATGTAAACAGTAGGAAAGAGCAGAGTCCCTCAGAGTAGTCTGGCACACTATCAATAAATAAAAGCAAAGATAAGGGGTACATCACACCATCCTAGTGACTTAGTTGCAACTGAATTAGCTTTCCATCAGGACACAAGTCAAAGCAAACAAAGATGGCACATATATGAATTCTATAAATAGCTGACTACTGGTGATTTTTTCTAACAAGATCACTTTCTGACAACAAGCATAGCACATATCTTGGCAAATATTTAGTCAGATTTTGCAAGAGAAAACCCGACTGGCTGGGTAAGTGAAATGTCTTAGAACAGTAAGTTGTTAAAATGCAGGATAAAGGATAATTTAGCAGAAAATAAGAACCCAGCAGACACCACACTTCTTACTAGATTCTTGCTAGTTCTTATCACAGCACTTACTTCTGTGAAATAATTAAATTAATTAAATATCTAAATTAAAAAATACATGAAACATATGAAATTAGAGTAAATTCATTCAAATACCATCCTCTTCCCCTTCCCCACCCCCGAAAAAAAACCAAACCAAAACAAAATAGGTTAATCAATAAAATAATTGGTAAAGCTCTCTCCTTTCATTCTCTGATTTCTACTTCAGTCCACGGAACCCTTCAACTTGCTATAAATCACATCCCTAATAGTCATCTCTGTCTCATTAGAGTTGAACTGTACTTCAACCTATACTTATCAATAATTAAGCAAAATGTACAGAAGAAATATCTATAGATAAGACATAATATATGCTTTAACATGTTGTAGTCTTCAACAGCATCTAATCAATCTTTATATTAGCTATAAGGTGTCACTATTTTTAGGCCCATTTTAAATGCCAGGAAAAATCCATTAAGAGTCCATTAACATAATACGTGCATAAGACAGCCAAGACACCTGGTTCCAAATCTCTCTCTCTCCATCTTGTGCATTAGATAGATGGCAACCATTCTGTCACATCTAGTATTTCCTTGAGTTATATGTCTATTTAATAAGATCTTAATCCTACACATGCTGCTGTGATAAGAGATGAGAACTGAAACTTTTGTTTCTTACTGCCTCCTGGACTTACCTCATTTTCTCCTTCATAATGCTGACTTCATTTTGTGACACAAAAATGCACGTGGAATTTAATATTCCTGAAGACAGTGCTGAAAACACAGAGCTGGAATTTGAAACCTGATTTCACTTGGAATAGAATGAATCATTTTGTAGAATCATAGAATCATAGAATGTTTAGGGCCAGAAGAGACCTCCAAAGGTCATCTAGTCCAGCTCCCCTGCTGGGTGAGCAGGGACACCCTTAACTAGACCAGGCTGCTCAGAGCCTTGTCCAACTTCACCTTGAATATCAAAGGGAAAAATCTGCAAATCAAAATGATTTTATCATCAAAATGATAAAATCTGATTTGACACTGTTTCACACTGGAGATTTTCCCACCTCCTTCTTAGATACTATTATGGTAACACTGCAGTATTGTCCTTTCACAAAACTTTGTGCATGAGCAGAGCTTGGTTGAAGAATCAATCTACTGAAGCTTCTCAGATCATGCTCCAGTAAGACTAAGCTTCACACTTTGGAATCAGTTTTCTTTCACAGGGGATGCTGAAAGATGCCATGACTCTAGAGGAGAAAGCTTATGGAAAGAAGTAGGAGGAGAAGGATTTATTCCAGAACTGGAAGGAAAAGATTTGTCATAGCAAGTATGAATGTTGCATGAAGGAATTGACTTAAGTGGAAAACATTAGAACCAGAATTCTAAAACAAGTTTTTCCAAAAGAACAAGCCCTCGTTTTGTCGTGTTTCTAAGATTTTTCAAGAACAAACTTAGCTTATGTCAAAACTTTGAAACTGAGGGTATAATATGAATATTCATGTTTTTTCCCATGGTTATGGGTGCTTTGGGGAAGTAGTAGTGAAGACAAGGTGCAAACTCAGCATAAGCTTCATAACCATACACATATCCAGAATCTGTTTCATGGTTGCTTAGCCTTATTGAATTCAGAGAATCTGAATTCAGAGCTCTGAAGACTTTCACCACTATGGTGCCCAACCTAGTTAAAGTAAGTGGTACACCCTTTACAATCTTCAGCAGCAGCATAGACATGTGATTAGTCAATATTTTTTTTGTTGGTTTTTTTTGTTTGGGTTGTTTGGTATGGGTTTTTTTTTGGCTAAGCAGGTAATGAAATACAATACTTTAACTGGTTTTATATCATACATACCTATATGCAGCCCACCAATCATTTGAGCATCCATCAAGTTTGTGTCCAGTCAATTCTTGGCACCTAGCAAGGGAGAAGACATACCCTTTGTTGGAGAATCCCTAAACATCTCTGTCAACCTTGAAGTTTAATTAAAACCATTAATCGATATATGTGTTCTATATTTTAATAAATAAATAAATTCTAATAGAATTTAATTTATAAAAAAAATAATATTCAGAGACTTTCAAAATTTGTGTAAAAAGTGGCTTAGGCCTTGGAGACACTGAATGATCTATTTATACTTTTTAAAGTTAGTAACATCTATAGAGATGTTGTAAAGACTATGTTAAAGGTAGTGAAAATACATTATAGGTATATGTTAGAAATCACTCAGTAAAAACTGATTAGCACAGATGAAGTATCTACTAGTATTAAAGAGAAATTTTGGTTCAGAAGTCTTTGCATGTTCACAATGTATCCATTCCACCTATAGTCGAATAGTGTATTGGATTTTTTTTTCCTTTTTTAAAATAAAGTCAGTATTTTAAAGGCTTTCTGAAAACAAGTAAACCAAACAAAAAAAACCCCACACAAACAAATAATGTTTTATTTATTTTTATGACTGAATAAAAGTTTGTACAGTAAGGGAAGTGTATCTAAAACATGCCTACATAACCTCTCTAGAACTTTTGCTTAGTTCTAGTTTTGAAAGGAATATTTAATATTTCCATATAAATTACAATGATAATTTCTTAGTAAAGTTCATGCACAAGCTCACTACTTATAGAAAACTAACATGGATATCAAGTAATTTGAGATAAAATTTATGTCTCAGTCAACTAGGAAGCAATTTGCCATTTAAGTCACTCACTTAATTTTTAAATCAGCTATATGCATGTAATAGCTGTCAAGTTTTATGCTTTTATAAGCACTTTTTTTTTTTTTTGAGGTTTTGTACAAACTTTCAGAACTATATTGGCAATATCTGAGGAGATATAAAATTTATAACATGATATACTCAATTACCTGCCCATACGAGCCTCAGCATGGTGAACTGGGGCCAGGATGTTGAAGGTCATATGAACAGCTAACACCCTTTGTGATTCTGAGGGTACCAGTTTCCCAGAGACCTGTTAATGCTCCCAATAAAATCTTGATGAAAAGGCTCTCAGATTTAATTTCAGTACAATCAGGGCCCTAAGTATTTCCCACTTTAATGCTGGGCTGACAATTGGCATCTGGAGGATGACACAGCTGTGAAGTAATAGCTGGAGTCTGAAGTAACAGGTCCAGAAAATGAATGAAAAAGAGAAAGTGTCACAAGAGAATGTGAAGTACAATGATTAACTTGCATCTTGGAATGTAAAAGGAAAAATGAAATCTGTTCGTCTGTATTTTCAGAAGAAATACACTTCTTGTGCCTTCAACCTGTGGAAAAGGATGATGCATAATTATCCTTCTAAAACTATTTTCATAGAATCACAGAATGTTAGGGGTTGGAAGGGATCTTGAAAGATTATCTAGTCCAACCGCCCTGCCAGAGCAGGATCACCTAGATCAGCTCACATAGGAACACATTCAGGCAGTTTTTGAACATTGTCAGAGAATAAGACTCCACAACCTCTCTAGGCAGCCTCTTCCAGTGCTCCATGTTTGTATCACAACATCGCATCTACTCAAGTGCTACAGGCTGCTGTTTTCCAACTGCTAGTTTTAAGTTTGTGGGACAGAACAGGGATTTTTTTATGTTGTTTTGCTACAACAGTGTACTTGTAGTTATGCTGCTCTCAAGATAGAAAACCTATTCATGCATAGATTACAGAAACGTACATGCATACAAATGAGAGTAAAATCTGATCTGCAGAGACACAAAACTATTATGTGGAAATAAATTTCTCACATCTGCACCTTCCTCTCAGCCCTCCTGGCACCCAAGAGGAAAAAAGTCTCATCTGAGTGAGTCACAATGAATTTTGTTTAATCCATGCATCTAGTAAATAACCATAATGACCCTGTACTCCACATGTGGGTGTTTTACAGCAATGATATGACAACACCAATAGCATTAATCCCTTTAGTAATTACAGTGATAAAAGAAACAGAAAAAAATTGCAGGTTTCAATGAGGGGAATTGCTGGTTAATTTGTTTACTCCCTGGGATGTGTTGAGGGACTAATTAGCTAAATCATGCTGGTTTTTAAAGGATTTTGTGTTTCTTAGAAAATAATCAGTTGTTTCATTAAAAAATAATGATGCACTAGGTAGATGGATGTTTAACATTAGAAATATATGGACATCGTGATTTAAGGCTCTTGGTTTACTTACTAATTTATTTATAAATGGTGTGACTTCCTACAGCTACATTCACAGCAGAGTGAAGTCTGTAGCACTGCTTGCCTTTCAATTACTGTCTCCTATTACAACCTATTCCATATCCAAAGGGTGCCAATACATCTGGATTAATACTGGCTTCTGCTTACACTCTACTTTTGGTCTCTTTCCAAAGGTCAGCTTTACTCCCAGCTAATAGCAGCATCCAAATCATGTGGCTCTTTCCCACTGATAACTCTTGAACCACACCTTGCAGTTGCCTGGATAATTTCAGAAGGCACAAGCCAAAAGCACACCAGTGTCACTCCAACAATTTATCACTGTGAGTTTACTCACATAGAATATATAGAACATGTTTACTCACATAGAATATTCTGAGCATAGAAATATGCTCAGAACTGGAGAGTTTGCTAGTATTGATATAATTTAGGAGTTTAGAGGCATTGATTTCCTTCTATAGTTCATATATATAGTTCTGTATCACCCTGTCTACTGGAAGGTTTCATTGTTGCTGTGGCAGATGTGGTGTCCTCAATAGAAAAATAAGGGCAAAATCAGGGTATGTTAGAGTGCTTTGGTGCCTCAGCAGTTAATTCACACTTCTTAGTGATTATCTGATGGCCTCAGGGTCTAGATCCTCAGCCTGTTTTGTCATGGGCTTTACACCTCAACCAATTTGAATGACCACAGGACACACTAGACTAGGGTATAAATGGGACCCTGGCAAAGAACCACATAGCAGTGGGCCTGTCACTCAGACCCTCCATTTGCACATGCCATCCAAGGACAGCTTCATAGATCGAGGATTGTGAAGATTCCATGGATTGTGTGAGCCTCTTCTCCCATCCTTCAGGTGAGTGGTACCTTCAGCATTCTCATGTGGGAGGTTTGCCTTCTTTGAGTATGTGCCCATTTTGGACTATCTTCCTTTAAGCTTAGGAATTAGTTGTGTAGCAGTTAGAATTGCATTTCTATTTTGTCAGAGTGCCAGGCAACTTTGGTGACAATAAAACCCCCATTTTCAATAGCTGCTGCTATCTGTTTTGCAGGTGCCTTCATGGCAATTGTTAAAATTTTTATCTTGCATTTAGAGATTATTAGTGTTTCAGAGAATTGGAAAACAAATGTATATGAAGTGTTGTGAAAGATATAATCTATGGAGATTAATCTGCAACTAGTGCACCTCTGCTCTCACAGAGGCAGGTTCAGTCCCTGTGAGGAGTTTAAAAAGGCAGTAGAATATTGGCATGAAACACATGAATAACACACCTAAATAAAATATTGTTTGTTATGGAATGGTGATAGCCAAAAATGAAAGGCGGTGGATGAGTTGAATGGGGTGCAGAAAGCTAGCATCCAGCTGGCCAAAATAATAAATAGGCTTAGGAACTTTCATTACAGAAAGTGACTCAAAACTCAGGACATAAAATGCAGACATTAACACATCTCTCAAAGACTGAAGAAAACGTGTATGGATCGCCCAAGAAGGAACAAACAGACTGATGCTAAGAGTGAGAATAAATTTATTTATTGCAGCTATAGATTGCATTTGGACTCGTTTCTTACTGAAAATGGTTTCTGACTAGGCAGTTGTTAAAAACAACCATAATTCTCCTGGATGTGTGAATGTTGTAAAAAGAAACTGTGTGAAAAGGAATCACCATCACATGGAGGAAGTATGGTGAAATTTCTATCAAGGTTTACAGTGAGAAAAATTAATTATGTTTCTTTATTTGGGCAGTAAAAGGAATGGTAAAAATATCAGGGGTTATTCTATTTTGCATTAATTATGTAAAAGATGGAGGAAAAGAAAGATAAGCTCCTACCTTTTCATTTTTTACACAGGTAGAGGATATAAGCTAGAATAAACCACAGTAAAGCAAAGTCGGGGTTGCTGAAGGACCTCAGTTCTTCAAGATCAGCGCTCTTGAGTTAGGGTACTACTGCCTGACAATGAAAAAACATGTAAAAATATGTGACTGTACAATCATGTAAAAATGTGTGAAGATTTTGAAGATTAGCCAACTACAAGATACAAACAACAGGGGAAAAAAAAGTGGAAGAAAGATATTTAAAAAAAACCCCAACAAACCAGACATGCATATATTAAGTTCATTTTCTTGTATATCCTCACAAATTGACTAAATAAACAGCACTAGGTCAGTGGTAGAAATATCACAGAATCACAGAATGATTTGGCTGGAAGAGACCTTCAAAATCATCAAGTCCAGCCATTAACCCTACACTGCCATCAGGGTACCATGGAATAGTGTGAGTGTTCCTGATTATTTCAACTGATGAAATATTGACTTAAAGTATTTCTGCATCAGCTATCACATACAATATCCTTAAAACATTTTGGGCTACTCAGATCAGAACATTCACAGAATAGAAATTAGTTCATAGGGTTATTCACAGAATAAGATATAAGAAACATCCAGTTCTATTCAGAATTAGATACAACTATTTTATAAATTCATGTTAGATCTACCAATTAGAGATATCATTTCTTCATATTTCATAACTCAAAAGTCATTAGCCTGTTTCTTACACCTTCCCTTTCATATTCCTTCTTTACCTCTCTTTTCCCCTTGCAAGTATGTTGCTTGTTGGCTTGTTTTCTAAGTACCTAGTCTCAGATGCATGTGATAACCTTAGATATCAAGAAATGTAAGTGCATTCAGCTGAAAATCTAGCACAGGACCCATAAGGCTTTGTGAGATACTATCCTCAAATTGATCAGATGCTTCGGTATTTCAGTCCCATTATGAGTTTTGTTTACCTTGGCCATTATGTGCTGTCACTCACAATGTCAAAACAAAGAGCATTTTTAAATTTCTTGCTGCAATTGTGTTGTGTACAGGAAAGAAACTATGTTTGCTGACAGACTTGGTGGACACTTCATTACAACAGGAATCAAATGCTGCATTGCAGAGTCTGTGGCAGGGATTGCAAAATTCCACTTAGGGGAGAGGGAATCATAGAATCATAGAATGTTTAGTGCCGGAAGGAACCTCCAAAGGTCATCTAGTCCATCTCCTCTGCAGTGAGCAGGGACACACTTAACTAGACCAGGCTGCTTAGAGCCTTGTCCAAACTTACCTTGAATATCTCCAGGGATGGGGACCCAACCACCTCCCTGGGGAACCTGTTCCACTGATCCACCACCCCCAAGGTAAAGTACTTCTTCCTGTTATCCAGTCTAAATCTACTCCAATTTAAACCCATTACCCCTCATCCTTTCACTAGAGGCCCTTGTAAACAGCCCCTCTCCAGCCTTTCTGTAGGTCCTCGTCAGGTACTGGAAGGTGGCTATAAGATCACCCCGGAGTCTTCTCTTCTCTAGGCTGAACAACACCAGCTCCTTCAGCCCGTCCTCATAGGAGAGGTGTTTCAGCCCTCTGATCATCTTTGTGGCCCTCCTCTGGACCTGCTCCATCAGTTCCATGTCTTTCCTACATTGAGGGCTCCAGAACTGGATGCAGTACTCCAGGTGAGGTCTCACCAGAGCAGAGTAGAGGGGGAGAATCACTTCTCTCCATCTGCTGGCTACACTCCTCTTGATGTAGCCCAGGATACAATTGGCCTTCCTGGCTGCAATCGCACACTGTTGGCTCATGTCCAGCTTCTCCTCCACCAACACCCCCAAGTCCTTTTCTGCAGAGCTGCTTTCCAGCACCTCATCCCC
>WYEA01001379.1:0-35801 GCA_033558465.1 Alcedo atthis
TATATATAACTCGTTATATTTACTTACCTACTCTTTCATCTATTTTTCTGTACTTTCTATGCATTGCTCATGCTCATTGCACACGCTTTCTGTTCCCATTCTCCCAGTATGTATACACTGGTATGTATATCACAGAGTCACTCTCAGGTACTATTATAGTCACAGGAACTTTATGGCAAATTTATGGGACACCCAGTCACAGCCCAGCCTGTTACCAAAGGTTTTCTTACCCCTTCCAGGCAGGTGTATGCCAGCAGTCTATGCCTTGATCAGCTGCAGTGCCCTTCCAGTGATGCCTCTGATCTCCTGGGAGGCAGCAGACCTCAGCTGGGTCAGCAGATGGGTGCCTCAGTGTGCTTTGAGAGAGAATCACATGCTGCAAGTACCCAGCCTTTTTCTTTTTTTTTTGCTGTTTGCTGTGTGCTGCTTTTCCTGCAGCCCTGGTATCATGAGTGGCACCAGGATAGCCAGTAAGGCTAGACCAAAAATGTATCTCAGAAGAATCCTTATTGCAGATGTCTATATTTTCTGAAGAATTAACTCAAAATAACAATAAAAAAAAAAGCACCTGCTTTTCTCTGCCATCATAATTTCTAAGTGGGAATGTCTAAGTGAGGCTACACCTACATATGGTGCTTTAGAATGATGTTGTGAAGGTTTTCAATTTTCACACGTATCAGGTTTGCAATGCAGGGACTCTTACAAATAAAAACATTTTTAAGTAAACCACATAATGTCCATCATGAAGAAGAAAAACACGCAGTTGCACTTTCTATTAACAGATGGAAACAGGAGACAAGCCCAGATAATTTAATATTGTCTGGCAACATTAGTTTTAGATCCAAAACTTTTTGAGAAAAAAACACAGTGGATTTTCCCCAAAGACCTCAATAAATCCAAAATCAACTAACTCCCAAATGAAACAGTCTAATAAGCACAGCACTAAGTTTTTTGCTAATTCTTTCTGTAATTTGTTTCAGTGTCACCTTGACACAAACTGCTGTTGCAGCAGAGTCAACCACTCAAAGAGAGCCATCTGCATGTAACTGAAATTAAATTGACTACACTGGGGTCAGCATTTCACCAGACAATCATTTAGAAAGGCTGTTATGAAACATTTGCAGGCTCCTGCTGGGATTGGTTTCTGTAAATTGCCATATAATTGTTTATAATCATAGCTGTGATATGCTTTATTAAAGAGCAGTACGGACATGGAATTTAATGGGCAATACATCCAAAGTAATAAACAGAAATTACCAAAATGAAGATCCTTGCTCTGTTTAGGATTTAGCAAGCAATACTGCCAGCAGTCTGCTAACTACTCCTTCCACTTCTTTCCCTGCTGTCATTCACAGCTCATGTCCTGTTGCTGAGCCCTCAGTAGAGTTTCAGTGTGGAAAATAAGCTGCACTCAGCCCAACTATTGCATGGATTTTAGCCCCACTGTTAAAAGTTGCATGACAAAGTGGCCTATATGTATTTCAGCATCTTGAAAAGAGTCACAAAAACATACTGGACTCTATCTAAGAGATATTTCTTATTAATTCCTTTTTTAATCTGTAGTAAGATAATGTCGGGAAGCACAAGTAATTTAAAAATGCATAAAATACTTGATAATTACATTTTTTTTTTAACTCCATGATTTTAAAAGTATTTAAAGTATCTTGTTAAATAGCAAAGTGTTTTAAAATACCTTCTTTACAGTTCTAGTGAGAGGCACAGATGAGTGGCAATGCTGATTTTTTCCAAAGCTCTTTCCTAGTTATCTCCTCCACCTCTCATCTTTCACCATTTCTGTCCTCCCTCCCTGTAAAGGAAACATTCCTGTCCTACCATCCTCCCTTCAGGCTGCTTCCCTCCTAATCCTATGGGAAGTACTTCTTCCTCATCTGTTCAAACAACTTCCAAACTCAAAACGAACCCAGAAAACCACGAAAAAAACAACACAAAAAACCAACAGCAAAAAAACCACCACGGCATTATCAAACCTGAAAGACCCAGAGCATTGCTGCTTCCTAAGATACCACATGACACTCACAGCAGTCTGAACAATGGGACATCCAAGCCACTCCCTGCTGACACACTCAACCCTAGAGTAAAGAGTTTAGAAGGCACTAAAGCTAAAATCTTTACTCATCCCCCTTCACTTGCCCGAAGTTCCTGTGTGGTACTGATCACTGCTGCTGTGCTCTTGACTAGCACAAAGCTGCCCAGGTTGCCATGATCAGGTTCTAGGAGGTTGTCTGCTCTGCCTCAGGCTGGCAATGCCACTCAGAGCTGAGTGAAACCCCTCTTGCTCAGCTCAAGCAAGGCAGTGTCTGACAGGCATCTGAAGGCGTGGATGTGGCAGCACCTCTGTGGTTTGGGAGGGTCCCTGTGGGCTGCTCTCTCAGAGGTAGGTGTCTCAGCCCCCTTTAGCCTTACTGTACACATAAATAAGGAGCATCCTGAGCAGCCTAACATGCTGCTGTTGTGGCATGGCTGTAGAGTAACTCCTCATGAACACAATACCAGCTTCTCTCTGCCAAGCTGCTCCAAGAGGACAAAAATGGCCTGACTCGACTCCATAGTTGTGCCAACAGCAGCAGAGCGAAGCCAGTCACTAAAATTAATCTAACATTTTGGTAAGTAAAATGAAACAGATGGTTGTCAAGGTTTCCCTGGCAGTGCAGCCTGAGATTTGCAAACTGCATGTCCAGACTTAGATCAAAATCACAGAGCGTGTTGGAGTTTAGTTGGGATTTGAGCTTTTCCAGAAACAAGGGAAACCTGATAGTGCTTCAGGTCAGGGACAAAGCAGAAGTAAAATCTTTCATTGCAGAGCTCAGCTTGTGGTTGTGTCATGTGGGAGGAGGTCGGGTTACTAGTGACCATGCTAAAAGTTTACTCATTTATGAGTTAAGATCTCACGAGAAGTAAAGACAGCTCATTAATACCTGACCTGAAAACATTGCAGCCTAGTAGTATTAATTATATTAACTTCAGTTAAAATTTGCTAAACAGCTAATGATTGCTAAAACATCAACTCAAAGTAATTCATCTCAAAGGAAAAAGCACCAAGAAACTCCTCCATTGCTTATAATGGTTTAGGTTGGTTTTTTTTTCCTTTGGAAATGCTTGATGCATATTTATCTAAAAAACTGCATTATTTTGTTCTAAGTGAAATATTTTTTTTGGCTTAAGAAACACAATATTTATTATTAATAATAAAACCAACAGAATTTATTAATATATATTTTTTGTTTTTCTTATGAAATAAAGAGGACTTTCTACTTTCACTTTAATGTATGCTATCAGGGCATTACTATATAATGCTAACAATAAGTTTAAAAAACTCCAAATAGAAGCATGAATATATCTGAAAACACAGACATGAGAGAGGATACATCCTGTACATAATTATTGCTATCTTTGCTGAAGCTGTGAAATACTCTGATTTTTCTTCTAACAAACCCTCTTCAAGGTGTGGTGCTTATTTTGACAAAATTGCCCTTCCACTTGAACTCCCTGGCATGTTGTTATATAGTTTTTGTTTCTATGTAAGACTGTCATAGCCATTTTAGAGTAACAGCATATGTCACACATATCTGGGATCATTAATATTTTTAAATCTTAGCAAGAACTTTATATTCTTGATCACTTTCTTTGAAGTTCCCCTTTCTTCTTCACTGAAAAAAATAAAAATATTCACATTCTACTCTTTTCGGATCCCTAAAGCAATGTCCTAAAGTTGGCATAAACTATATATCTTACAAGCTGAAAATCATTAGATTATATAAGTTTGTAGACAGCAGTAAAAGTTAGGGTGGACAACAGCACTTCACAAGATTCACAGCAGCACTAATCTGGCAGTGATGAAGACCACAGCTCTTAAACCTACTTCACCTGGTTACATATTATGTTCTTGTGAGCTCTTCCTTGCTAACTTATTTGTTTGAAGGTATATATATATTTGCACCTATATATAAGCATTTGCATTTAGACACACACATGCACAAATATTTGCATGATTAAAGCCAAGAGCTGGAATTTAATCTGGCCACTCTTGTAACCGTAATCTTAACAAGGTAAAAAGTTTCCATTCTTTTTCAAACTGCAAACTGACTGCATATAAACACGGATAATTACATTATTATGAACTTTATACTTAATAATTTTTCCTTATTGCAGAGGATGGAAACAAGAATTAATTTGACTCCCTAGAGATAGGATTGGAAGTTGTTATTATTATAGGGAAGAAGCAATGTCTACCAACCCTGGGGGAGAAAAATGCCTATGTTACCTGGCAAGTATCTAGGAGCACTTATGGGACAATCACAGGGAGAACCACTGTCAGCTTGAAATAATTTCTTATACTTTGGTGCTAATTGCTATAATGAAAAAATTATAAAAAATTATAGCTAATTGCTATAATGAAACAATAGCAATTAAATTAAATGCATAATAATCCATTAAAAGATTGCAAAAAAACACAGTCCCATGCAACAAAATAATTATGCATCCCTTCAGACAAGGAATTCCATGATGCTAGCAGATAGTAAATTCCATTATTTTTAAACATAACTTGGCTGGAGTTTCACTGCTTTGTGCAGGTATTGTCATGGTCTCCACACACATCCAGCAGTGGATATGAAGTTAGGGAGCAAGTACTTGGGAAGCCAAAGGGGATGCCATATGTCACAGAAAGCCTAACAGGCATGCACTGTGCACGTATGTACTGACACAAAATGTGGTTCATTCCTTCCCTGGCAGCTGCTAAAATGCTGACACAAGATAGAAAGAGTGACTGAACAACAAAACTACATGGGGCTCTCTCTTGCCTTTCTCTCTGTCCTCAATTGCAAGTCTTTCCCGTGCCTCTCCCTTACAATCACACCAACAGGCTGCTAATGGGAAAGCTCATCATTTTTGTCCCTAACCCAAACCTTCTCTCCCACTGACCTTTGTGCTTAGGATTGTTTGCCCAGCCAGCCTGTCCAGACACTAGCTCCAGCTGCAGCTTCCAAAGGAAACTGATAAAGCTGTCATAACCTGGTCTGGCCCAGCCAAAGCCTTGGCAGGCTGTTCATGGACAGACTGCATCATCCTGTTCCCACAGGGTGGGCTACAGCACACGCTACCCTGCTCTCCTCCAGAACAACCTCTTACTAAAGAGCATTTTACCAACAGCACAAGGCAGGAAAAAGCCCCTGGCCACACTGGCAAAGACTCAGAAGAAAAAGCTCTTATGCAGTTAAGAGGAAAGAAGCTTGTGGGAAGACTTTGACTATGAGAACCTTCTAAGAGCCTGTCCTTTCATTGCTGCTTGAAATGTTTCCTGCAACCACCAAGGAAATCCCTTGCAAAGTTCCCAGGACTTGAGACAGCTACGACAGCCAGAGGCAGTGGCCCATTTGGGAATTGATCCATCAATCAGTGGTAGAGATGAAGCTGGAAGATTTACAGTCTGCTTGGCTGTGTGGTCTTACCCTGAGTTTAAAAAAAAAAAAAAAAACAAAAGAAAGAAAAAACAAAAATCGAGGCTGCACTGTTTTGGGGAGGTTTTTTTTTGAATTCCTAACAAACAGCACAGAGGTCTTCAGCAATACCCCGGATGATGAAAATATTAAAATGAATATTGCTCATGGGGAATTGTGAGTGTGGCAGAGCTGGGGGGGGCGAGGCAGCCAAGCCTGTGGGGCAGCAATTCACTTTCCTGTGGGCGTTTAATTTGCCAGAGCCACAGATAGTTGTGTGGAAATCAAGAGTACGTTTGGTTTGGCCTCAACCAGCACCTCCTCACCAAATGGACTGCAGAACACCATGATGGCAGCCACACAAAGAAAACAGTTCCAGACAGACTTTAATGGGAAGCTGGAACTGATTCACAAGAAATATCTGGTTTGCCTTTTATGAGGTTTAAATACTTAGGGTTCAAACGAGTCCTATAGCAGTGGTGCTTGGAAGCCTGGTTTCTCTCTCAGCAGAAGCTCCACAGGAAGCAATTAAAGCTTGTGGAGAAAAGGCAATTAAGGCCTGTCAAGTGAGGTTGAATATGGGATTTCTTTTAAAAAGCAGAAAGTCCTGTATAAACTAGCCAAGAGACTAGATTAATGAATGTGGCAAGAGTGATTCTGGTGTCTGTACAGGGACTGGTGGGGTGAGGAAGAGGGGAGCTGTTAGAGTGAGGAGGAATCCGGAGCTGAAGTATGAAAGGCTCACTGAAGTTCAGATTGGGGCACAGACATTCCTTCAGCCTATGCAAGACATCCTAGTATTTCAGGCAGTCAGGGCATCTGGGGCTGGAATTCCTGGACTGTCTTGTCCCCCAGTTCCCACTCTGATTGGAACCTGTACCAGTCACCAACACCATGGTACTAGTGCAAGAAGGGCCTGCTGGGACACACAACCCCTCCTGGGTATTTGGGGCCTGATCGACCTCCACAGCAACAGCCATCTCTGCCTCACACCACATTCTCCACCTGCCTGGCTTGCTCAGGGTGCAAAGATGGCTTTGCAAAACCTATGCCTATATTATTATGCCTATAATCTGATTTATATCTACATCTCGTTATGCAGGAACACGTGAAGATAAACGGCCTGTTGTCCAGAGACACAAACAGCAAGAGGGGCAAAAGCATTTTTTCATATTTATGTCATCGCACCAACCACAGTAAAAAAACTCTGAAATGTCAAACACAGCAATGCAACTGGAAGGTAAACACACACTTGTCCTAACAAATCAGCTTGGAAAAACTAGTATGTATAATACATGAAAAATTTGGTGAAAAATTATTTTTATACAAAAAAAAAAGTTATGGCACTGTTCTCTTTTCTGGCTTTACCAATTTGGCAAAATTTTTCTAGCAGCTCTCAGCACACACAGAACTTGCTTCTCTTCAGCTTGCACCTCAACAGGTAGAAACTACCCCTTAGCTCATGCTTCAGCTGGTGTTGTGGAAAGCAGCCACAAGTGCCACTTGCCAAGCAGAAGCTCTGGAGCAGAGACTGCTCAGGCCTGTCTTGCAGAGGAGACTCTTTTTGTGAAGCAGACTTACCTGGTGAGAATGAGACCGCCTGGTTCCACAAACTGAAAAATAATCATCATAATGAAGTCTCAGAGCCAGCCCCATTCCTTGGCAAGTGCAACCACCTGTGGGATTACACAACCACACTTAGTTCTGCAAGCCTGAGAATTTTCTTTTGCCTTTCTTCCTTTCCATAACTGAAGCCAAAACGAAATGCAATTGCTTTTGCCACATGAAAGATGTGATCTTTACCAATATGAACGATTTGATTAATTATACATTTAGCACAAATCACATCTGTTACACGACAGCCACTTTACAAATCCATCTGAAGCAAAGACAATGGGTTAAGCCAAGGACATTCTGCAGTGATGCTCAGTAATTTATCAAAGATTAAAAAGAGAAAACACACAAAATCACCAGGTATCAGCTCATTTGGCTTTAAGCAAATGTTAAGCTGAGCACCTCAGTTACTCAGACATGTTATAATAAGCAGGTGGGAAGCAATAAATAGCACATATACAAAAAAAAAAAAGAAAAGAAAAAAGGAATAGAAAGCAAGGACTCTTGCTTCTAGATGTTAATATAGCTTGGTATGACACACTGGTGCAGTAGCTTGGCAGCTGAGAGGAGGAACTGAAATTTAGTATTACACAGTCACAGAGTGAGGTAGTCACAGGACCATCAACACAGTTTAAAAACATTTAAGGGAGGGAAAACAAAAAGAAGGAAAGAAAAGATATCCAAAAGAAACAAAAGTGTGGACAAACCCAGTAAAACCCAGATGCACTGGTATTACTTTTTCATGTTGTTGGAGGGCACATTTGCAAGTTCAGAAAAACCAAAGTCTTGTTCACAACTCGTTTAGCACCGAGACGTCTATAGTCACACAATTGCCAGAATCACTTCACATCTTCAGTCCAAAACACATTATCAGACTTTTTTTGGTTGATGTTTGGTTTCTTAAGGTTGTTTTTGAACGCAACAAGATGTCTTCCACAGGAAAAATTCTGTTCTGAGCAAGAGAAGCGCTCCCCTTTACTCTAAAGAGAGCAAGAGCAATCACCTAGACTCCTTGCACTACTCTGAAATGCAAAAATTTTAAAGCAGCAGTCTAAAGATTTAGCAGATGATGCTATTTCGTAAAAGAGCACTAGTGGGGACACGGGGACATGTTCCGAAAAGAACAGTTCATGTTTTGACCTCACAGGAGACTATAGATCCCCCTGACAGATGGGTTGACATTACTTTTTCTTTTCAAATACATCACCACCATATGGAGCAGCCTGTCTCATTAACACACCTGCTTTACACAGGCTTCTTACCAGGATTCATTCCCAGGACTCCTTCACTCCTTAAATAACTATTAGGGACATTTAATAGCAATAGTAGCAAAGCATATTGAGCAGCAAAGTGTGAAAACCAGAAGTGTCAATTAAATACACGATGCACCATGGGGTTACTCCCTAATTATTAGTGTTAAGTAGCTGCAGAGAAAACAAGATTTTTCTCTGCAATTAAAGATGAGACCAAACCAAATCATAAAGGTCAACACTGACTGAGATCAGATACTTTCTGGCATATAAGATGACTTGGACTCATTCCAGCACTAAATGACTCCTTGTGGCAGGTCATGCCCAATTTTTAAGCACCTCCCACCCTCCCTTCCACTGGCCATTTTACTCAATGAACATTGTGTGCTAGGACACAAGCTATTTAAAAACATTTATTTTAGGCAAAATTAAACAGACATTTGATATTACATAGAAATACACTTTCCAATTGGATTACATATTGGATTTCATTAAAAATGCAGTTAATTATTTTTGCATGTATTGACCGGGTATGTAACATTTATCCATGCCATTTTCAGTCAACTATCATAAAAATCAGTAACGAAAAAGGGTTCTTAAAATGTGCAAATACTATCTTAGTGTTACCATTGATAATAAATGACCACTAAATAGATGCTTATTATGTAAAGCTTTTTAAAGTACAATAAAAATACAAATTCTATTTGTTAAAAAAGGCCACTGCCATGGCTAAACATCCTCATTATACAAATTCCAAAATACTGTATGACAAACAAAATTATAAAGACTTTTCTTTATGAAACATATACTATTCTATTTGTTAGTGATTTTATATATATATTTATATATCATACTCTATATGAATGTTGAACATGGGATAAGAGAGAGGAAGACTAATTTAATGTAGGACATTAAGGCCCCCATGCAGCAAGGTACCTGAGCATGTGTCACACTCAGCAAAGGAATAATCTCATTTATTTCAGTGGGCTTCCAAGATATATGCAGAAGTACTTTGCTGAATAAGGCATAAAGATAAAAATGTAATGATGATTTTTGGTGTAAACTGTAACCATTAAGGTTAAAACCATAAGTATCACAAAACAAAACAAAACAACCTCTTATGAAGAAGTGAAAAAATATTAAAAAACCCCCGAAAATCTATTTTTTCTCAGCCCCCCCAGTCTATATGTTCTGAAGGGGAAAAATATTAGAGTTTTTAAAGTTTTTTAATTGAACTAATGTGGAGTTTGGACATCAAAACACTAACAATAATAATTTTCTGAGATAGGTTGCAGATGGTATTTTATTGCTTATGCTAAAGTGCTAAAGATTAATGGAGAGTATGCATAGACAGATCAGCATTCAACTCACTAGCAGCTGAAGATTTTGGTGTGCAGTGTAACATGAACAATCAGTCTGTATGAAGGACTTGCTAACATCATGAATTCTTGAAGCAAGCTTCAAAATTATTAAGGTGTCATATAAAGTGAAAGCAGACAGTGAAAAAAAAATACTCAACAGAGCCTGGGAGTAAACACTCAGGCACTGCAAGTAACTTATAGAATGGAGCCCAGTAAAGGGAGTGCCTCTGATACACAAAATTACATAAACTCCTAAGTAAATGCAAGCTTTGAAGTGATGGTTATCACATATGAATACCAGATTACATACTTAAGATATAAAATATGATAACAAAAGGCAGTTACTTTGTCCATTCTGCAATTCCTCTATGATCATGGAACGTGAGTTAGCATACTAACAATTTTTTAGTTTCTAAAACATGAATCAAAGACCTGGATTTTATAAACTAATAACATATATACAGCGTAGTAACCATACACAGTAATGGAAAGAATTACACAGCATCCAGTTTTACCTGTTAAGTATATATTAATGATTAGCTTTTTCTGCTTTTTCACTGCAATTTGAACTGTTTGTACTAGATATTAGTCATTTTACTGCTTGAATATTAAATAATGGCTTAAAAGCTAAATTTCAAAATGTTGACAGGTAAACTACTATGCAAAAGTCATGCTTGGATGTCTGTAAACAGAGAGAAGTACGAAGAACTTTTCAAAATGTGAGAGAAAGAAACACAACAATTTAATGAACATTTCATAAACAAATACAAATTTTTACATTTGTACAGGGAAAGACTGGAACTAAGTTGGATTTTTACAGAAGCAAACCTCACAAGAGTTTACATGTTGAAAAAAAAGATCAATTTTTGGCACATGGATAATATCTTTGAACTTGCGTTCAGAATTAAAAACCAAAACCAAACGAGAAAAAAAAAAAAAACAAATAAAAAACACAAAAAAAACCAACCCCACACTGCGTAGGAATTTCACTTTTGTTTCTTGGCATCAGCACCTGCTGTCTAGCGGGTCAAGACAAAATACTGTGCCTTCAAGAGTTAATCCCATTTTGAACCCCTCCTGCAATGAAACAAGACAGAGTTAATAAACTGTAAAGTGATTTCTGAAGAACTAAGCTCTTTTTCTGAAAATGTCTAAATTTGAGCTTCTCTTTAGGCACATAAACCACAAGGGTACCTACTGCAGTAAGAGATTCTCTACAAGAGCAAATAAAATACTTGCTCTTGTGCATTTCCAAAGGCATGTAACTCAGTGAAATAAAGTACACTGCTCTTTAGAAAGTGCAAAGAGTTCCTTTAAAGGTTTGGACCAAACTTACTCTTTTACTAGCATTAATTTCATCAGTAGAAACAGAAAATTTGTTGGAAGATAGATGTTACCACCCACCCTGCTAAAAAGAAATTCAGTCCACAGGTATCTGTGTTTGGTTTTCAAAATGCACTTAGCTTGTACCAGTTCTAAAATAACAGTAGCACTTTTAATACAGGCTGAGTGCTCTTGATTTCATTTATCTTTTTGCTTTTAAATAAGCTGAACAATTGTGGCTTGACCTTCAAGAGAAAAGTCAGCTTTGAGTCAAGAAAAATTCAGTTAGGTGGAAGTACTGTAAACATCTAAGTAACTGGAAATGAAAGCTCTGAATAGAAAAGGCATGAGGATATCAACTCCAGTGGCAGCTGCCACAGTGTTCAGCTCAGAGCTGTATTAAAACACAGGTCCCTTAGGGGATGCTGATCATATGCTATATATCAATATCTGCTTTCATGAGCCAAGTATCTTGTAAACAAACGAAACCCTTTTGTAAAGCAATCTGTATTTGGATTAGGCATCGAGGCTCTTCTCATCACACACAGCAGCACCTCAAGAGCATACCTTCTGGTTTCAAAAGATTGCTCCCAAACCATACCAGCTTCATTTCAAATACATTGAAACCACTGTCTAGCATCCATTTTGAAAGTAGATTAATATTTAATATACCACCATGTACTGCCATTAGAAAAATAATAAACTTCCTTGCAATAGTTACCAAATGATCTGATATTTTCCAAGTTAAATGTGCATTTGCCTAAAGGCAGGCCCATACTATGAGATGATGAGCCAGGTGGAGCACTTTGGTGTAAGCCTTCAACTGCACTGCCCTGTTTGCCCTACCTGGGTGACAAGGTACTGCCAGAGCTCACTGGTGTATTTGACTTTTTGCCTTTTATTACTCCAAATTTTTTCAAAGGGCTAGCAGGAAATTTAATTTAACCACTTAATACAAAAGTTATTTCAAGCAAACATTACCTAAGTTGCAAGTCAAACACATCCTGTTATAAACAGACATCGTTAATTTACCCAAAGGATGCTTATTAATTGATGTAACAGCAGTCAGAGGACTGCTTACACAGAAGGAGAATTCAGGGAATTAGCCTGTGAAAGTGTAAGCCTGGCAGTTACACTGTGCCTGAAATGATAATCTTTCCAAGCATTTAAAGACTACTTCCAATTTTGAGGCTGTGAAAGGAATAGTTTGTGCTTCAGGCTGAGGATGTTTGATGGAAACAGCCACAGCAGCTGCTTTGACAAGGACAACCAGGTTCATCCCCAGCAAATCCAGGGAGTCCTTCACTGAACACATCTCCCATTCATGTCCTTCATCCTCTTATCTTTCTTCTACACATTTAAGCACTGCTTGTTGAGTCCTCACATGGCTGCACTTGCACTACCCTTTTGTGGCTAGCTAAGAGCAAATCAGATTATGCATTTCAGAAGCACACACCTCTCACTCCTCTTATGGTGAACATGTTGAGGGGTTCCATTCCTTACAAACTGATTTTTTTTTTTCTTGCCACCTATCACTTAGCTAGTGTTTATTGTGACTTGACTTTGAACAACTCCTAATTTCTTGAACAACAGTGGTCTCCTTGACCTTTGCTTCTGCAGCTTCACTCTAGACCACTTCTTCCCCCTCCCCCATTTAGTCCTCCTCCTCTTTTAAGCCATGATATTTATCATTTAGAACAGTCTTCCTATATTCATATATATGAACAATCTTCACATATTTGCAATGTGATCAAGGTTAGGGTTGTGATCTTGACTAACATTCCCATAAAATTAACTGCAGCCTGCAAAGGGGAAAAAAAATGAGAATGTCCTTGTGCAAAGTGACTACAATCAAATCTCCAAAGATCAGGAAAGTACAGACTTCAGAGCTCCCATGGCCATCTCCGCTCCTAATCCCTCAAATTTTGCAAAATAACTCCAAATTTTGAAGTAACTTTTGGCATCTCCAAGACTATACTTTGGCAAATATATAATTGTTAAAATTAAATAATAATATTATTGTAATAATAAAAATTTCCAGTCATTGCTAGTCCAGCAAGCCATAGGAAGAAAAAAAATGAAAAATAGTCTCCTTTAAACTGTGATTAATGTAGATAATTAGTTAAACTGTGATTAGATAATTAGTATCTTCGGCTGTGGCTCTTACAGCAGTGCAGAACAGTTAGCTTCAGGTCCACTTTCAGGAAGAGTTTATTTATATACATGAACTGCATGAATCTCTCAGGTCTTATGGCTCCTTCCTATAAAATTATTATAGTATCCATTGTAGCATATGCCTACTAACCTATCCACTCCAAAACCACAGCTGTAATAACAATTAATTCACTTGGAACGACCAAGAAGATTGTAATTTATTTGCAATTTTATTGTAAATTATTATGTGATTTTATCCTTTTTTTCTAATAAACTTGACGTGTTAAGCAGAATATTTTTTTAGTTTAAAATGACTTAATGTTCTTTAAGTCAGAACTTAGTACACATTACATACTAGAGATATAAAAATGAATCATTAATTTCAATACACAGTATTTTCCACATTTTTGCCTTGTAAAACTCAAGACATTTCAGCTTCTAATAACATGCTTTTAGTGGAATGAACTGCCTGTTCATTGAAAAACGTGTGCTATGTACTTTAAAGGTTCATGAAACAGTAACTCACTGAGTGGTCAGAAAATCTATCAAATCTGCTTAGCTAATTTTTTTTTTTTTTTTTTTTAAACTATTCTGGTTAAAAACAGTAAAAGACAAAGAACTTCCATTTTAGTACAAGATATATTTGCCTAACTCAACCTTATGTCTCTGAAGTTAACTCATCACTTCACAGTGACAGCACAAACCAAATGAACCAGTGATAAATTTCCATGTCTCCGAGAAGATAATTTTAAGAAGGATGAGCAGAAGTTATTTCAGATGGAAAGATGACAGTTCTACTGCCTGCTTCAAGGCACACAGGGATTATGGTTTGCAGCTCCTGGAAGCTTTATGATATTAACTACCTTGAGATTTTAATAAATTCTAACAGCTGTTCCTGGCATGATTCATGATCCCAGGAAACTTCCTCTCACTGCAAGATTTCTGGGAAAATAGACAAATTGGTTTTATTAATATCTGGATACAATCAAAGTGGAGAAGATGGAAACATGTTGCAGCATAAGGGTGGGGGAAACAGGAGGTTGGATGGTCATCAGAGAGAGGCCTGAGCTGTAAAAAAAATCACATCTCAGCATATGTTTGAGTTTTGAGAGCTCGGAAAAGATCAGCTGGGACTGGCCCGAGAAATGCAATGAAAGGAGCTTAAGTTTCAAATCTGGATCCTCACTAAAGTTTAAACAAAATAATGTTTCCCCACAGGCCAGGAAACTTTTATCTGGTCTCATTAAATTCAGAATATGCGATGTGAAGGAAAAGCATCCACTCTTCAGGAGTGTATTCTCTCAACCCCTCTTCTGCTGGGCTTTCCTCTCCCAGTCTGCTTACACCTCTCTTTCCAAGGCACACCTACACCAGGGCAGCCTTTCTGCACGTGGCAGAGCCACCAGACAGGTGGGAAACAGGACTGAGCTGCTCCAAACAGGCTGAGGCTGCTTGCTCACCATGCCAAGGGTAGGATACCCTCTCAGAAATCTGGATTTTGAACTATGAGATGTGCTTATAAACGACTTCCCTACATATTTAAAGGAATACATTTTTGCTGACACTCATGCTGTACTATATAATTATAATTATAATGGGAAGCTAACAGGTTCCTTCAATTGGCATTCCAGGGAAGGAAACACGTTTTTCTTTCATGTTTCCTAATGTTAGATTCCCCAGAGAACATGACTTGTTTTGTGCTTTTACCTTTCGTAGCATCCATTCCACCTTTCTTCCTACTGGCTTTGTGTCTTACAACTGCTGACTTCTACTACAGCTATCTTCTGCTCTTGCAAGTTTTGAAACTATCATTTCCAACTAAAGGCACAAAACCACGACTGTGATTGGACTAACACAAAAATCTACATATCAAAGGCTTGGCTTAAGCCATGTCACTAGTGACAACTGGATAATGAAACCTGGAAGTTTCACCAGTACACGTGGAAAACAAACAGCAAAAGAAAAAAAAAGACAGCATTAGCAGCTGGTAAGACAGACTGAAGAAAACTATAACAGCTAAAAACTAGTCCCGTAAAAATTAAAATGGCCCTGATGTACAGAGTTTTATATTTAAAATATAAATCTTAGAAGTTTTTATATATATATAAAAATAAAAACACCAGACACAAACACAAGTACATTTAAATGCTTTAAATGCCATTATTAAAATATGATATACCAACCATCTCTGACGCTAGGCACCCAGGAAAGCACAAGAAGATAAAAAAAAGATGTTAGGAAAAGCACTTCAATCCGTGTTTTGCATCAATCATCTAGTAAAATAACTGCACTTGGCTTCTGCTTTGGCCAAATTTAGAATTTATTTTTTTTTTCTTACCTTGTCAGCTTTACACTTGTTCTAAACTGGATTACACATGAACAATTTCTGTGCACAAAGACCCACTGATTAATTTCCAGTCAAAATGTCAAGGTATGCAAAGACTGATATGCTAGATTCTCTCATTGTGAGACTAGTTTATAAAGTTGGAAATCTTATGCCTTAAAAACTCTTTGACAAAAAATTATACTTTCTTCCATATTTTTATATTTCCATATAATTCCTTCTAGTAGCCACAGATGCTACAGCAGACTTGATCCTAAAATGGGCTATAGACAATGGAAACATTGATCTAGATCAATGTGAGGTGCTGAAGGATTTGCATTTTGTGCTAAAGGGCTTGGCAATAACATTACAGCATTCACAAAACACAAGCATATTTACAGGAGTTTCAAAGAAGCCTCTGGCTTTTAGATGCCATCTGAAATTATGTGGTCCAAAGAACAGGTGAGCAAGAAACTGAATTTCTTACTTCACGGAGTTTGACAGTGGCAATTATGCAATAAATAGGAAGTAAACAAATCTCACTCAGGAAAATGAAGCAGTATTTATATCTTATTTCAGTCTTTTTGGAATTTTTTCTGCAGAAAGAAGAGAGGAACTGAAGAAGCCCAAGAGCTCTCTCAGGCTTTGTGGGCTCTTGAGATAGAAGAGGGTTGAAAGCCCTGGGAACACTTTCCACTAAGGGGCCAGGATCCTAGAAATTCAAGTATTTTCAGTCTTCCTAATTGCTGGCAGCTTGCTGAAAAAGAACCCAGATAAGCAAGCTGGCAAAGGAACTAGCAGTTTGGAAGGTCTAAGTGACTTATTCCAAAACTTCAAGGCTTTCTCCTAGAATTGCTTCAAAATTGGGTCAAAAACTGAACAGATAGCTTCAGAATAAACAAACATTTCCTGATAAAAATACATCCGTTCCGAATTCTTGAATCAATTCTCAGTAGTTGAACTGTCCCAGAGTGCCACAGTCTATTTATTTTTAAAGGCAGCAGAAAATTGCCATTGCCCCTTGAGAACATCCTTTGCTATGCCAATGCTATGAAGAAAACCAGGCTAATGCCACTGAGGAAGAGATGAGGCTATACTGGGATGGTGATGATTGCTGCAAGTGAGAAGTAACAAGGTCAGTCTGTCTGTAGGACTCTTGCAGCAGCTTGCTCAGCCCCTTCCTAGGCAGGAGTAGCAGAATCCACTTGGATTACACTGCTGAGAAACCCTAAATTAGTGCAGGTGCCTGTCTAAACACCATGTGAGAATCTTCAGGCAAATTCAAACTCCATCTCAAAGACCACAAGATAGACTTACAAAAGGAACAGTCAGATATTAGTTTTTCTCCTGTGCATTTGTGTGTGCATTTTCAGAGCACTGTAAAGGTGTGTAATTCAAGAAGAGCTACACAGCCAGAGAACACTGCATTACTGATAACTCAGTAGTTACCTGCATCTCATCTAGTTTGGACTGAATGTCTGGAGGGAAATCTCCTGCTCCGCAGCTAAAAGGGTCAAAAGGTTCTGCTCCAAAAAGGTCTCTCTCTGGAACAAAAGAAAAAGTGAGTCACTGAGAGGAAAGGTATAGGCTCTGACAACTTCACTGTGAAAAAGCCAATTTACATGTCCCTACAAACTGAATCTTTTATGAGCACCTTCAGATGAGAAAATGATTAACCACAACTTTTAATATCCAGATTTGAAAGCCAGGTCTTCGTTAGTTTTCTGAAGTTTAATACTCAAATTTTTTTGCATAAAACCATTAACTTCTGTTCAAGTCTCTATTTAGCTTGCATTAAACTTGTGCCTTCTAGGGGAATTTTAGAGATTCAGTGAAAAGAAGTTGATGGTTTTCAACCCAACCCAACCACTCTGATTGCAAAATTTACAGAACCCAGTTAATCCAGTCTTGGAGATAATATTAAGACCATATCTTCCAAGTTTCATGGTTGTCCAACAAGAAACCTCATGAGCATACCACTTACCTTAAAACCTTATTTTAAGAGCATGAGAGTAAAAGGCTATACTGGAAATAACTAGCTAGTTTAATATCTAAGATACAAAAGCTGATAACAGATTATTTGACAGAAAATCTATGTTCCAAATGCTACAGTCACGCTCTCAGTTCTAAAGCATGTGCATATAGATTAGCAGATGTCTGTATTTTGGCATCCCTGGTGTCAGAATTTTAGACCTCTGCTTGTGTACATGCTCTTCAACATTTATTCTGCACATCAGTCCCCATGGGTTATTGACCTGATCTGGTGTTACCAGGTGGTACAACAGGCATTTAAAATAATCAGCAGCTACCAGCAGTCACTCCCATAATAAAGTACAGAAAAAAAGGAGGAACCTGATTACATATTTAAAAATCTGTGGCTAAACAGCCACAGACTGTCCCATGAGAGCAGAGGGTGGCCCAGATTTGAGAGCCTTGTTCCAAGAATTCACTCAAACACAAAAAAAAAGGGTAAAAAAAATCTAGTCTTTCCTGGCAGAAGCAGACCACCTGCATGCAAAAGAGACTTTAACTAGGATAATCTCATGAAAAAATAAGTATCTATAGCCAAAATGGGTCTGCTCCAATATAACCCATGTCCTTACATGCTCTGATGCTCCTACCAAGTAACCTTCAGATATTCAGCAGCTTTGACTTTCAATCTAGCTTCTATTGGGTACAAAGTGATTATGCATTATGCTCCTCCTAAGTCATTATGCAGATACATTTTCTTTTTTCATTTTTTTTTTTTTCCTCCTCAGTACATTCTTCTTACTGTTAAAAGGAGCTGACAGCTTTCTGTGTGGTCAGACAGCTAAAAGCAGCCAGTTTCAACACCAAGCCTTAGCAAACATTCAAGGAATGTATTTACGTAAATACAGTAAGGAACACAGCTCTAGCATTTCTTTTCTGAAATACAATTTAGCACTACTTTTGAAAGTATTTTGTACATGATTATGGATAGCATCTCATGCATGTCTTATTATTAGACTTTTATTAACGACAGCACTTCTGAGCTCATTAGCAGGAGAATGGCAGAAGCTTTATCCCCTTCAGTGTCACCCTCCTTCAGGTGAAGGATTTCTTCATTTATATTGTTCTTCAAGGCAGACTCAAAATTAATCAGAGTGCAACTTACTCCAAGTGACAGAGCCTAATAAACGTAGAGAATCAAATAGAAAAAGGAGGAGGATTTTTTTTTAGCAGAGATGTGATAAATAGGTAGTTTTTTATTTCAGGGGAGAGTATTTGGATGAAGATGAACTATAAGAAGAGTATCTTGCTTGACACACTCCCCAAAATAATTGTAGCATAGGCAGGCAGTTCTTTCTCCAATACTCAGCAACCCAAAAACCTTCAAAAACAATCTTCTCAGACAGCACAGTTTCCCTTCACTTTCCCATTCATAGTCATAGAACATTTTTGGTTGGAAAAGACGTTTAAGATCATCAAATGCAACCATTAGCCCAGAACAGCCAGATACACCATCAAGCCATGCCAGGGAGCATCACATCTCCACAGCTATCAAATACCTGCAGTGGTGGGAACTCCAACACTTCCCTGGGCAGCCTGGGCCAAGCCTTGACATCCCTTTCAGGGGAAGAGATTTTTCCTAATGTCCAACCTAAACCTCCCCTGGCACAACTTGAGGCTGTTTCCTCTTATCCATTCAGGATGGAAATAAATTCACAGCTTGGGAAATCAACCAACAAATTCACAGCCATGAAAAGCTGATGTTTTACATCTGCAAGTCAAACCACAGGAAGATATGAAGAGGTAAAAACCTCTTATTTCTGTGGCCTATCTGACATTCAGAACAAGAAACAATACTGGAAAGCAGCAACCCTCACTCTCTTACAAGTTCAAACCTAGCAATTACTGAACAAAACCATAAATATTTGGCTTTTCTGATGCATTTTGCATCCCAGTCTTTACCTTAGCTATCATCCAGGCATAGAGTTATGCTGAAATTTGCTTTCCCCAGATGTCCTGGAGCAGCTGTGATGACAAATAAAAATTAATCACACTGAAGACAAGCGCCCAAGGAAATATTTGGAATAAGCAGGCGTAGTTAAGTCCAGGGAGCCTTTCCCTGAGCTGCAGGAGATTTTTGATTTTTTATTTTTCCTTTTGGAATTATTACACCATAAATAATGGTTCCACCATTATTCTGAAAATGTACTCTTAAATATCTCTGGAGAGATAGCATCTTGAAGCATATTTCTACAACTGCCAGTTGTGACCTTGGATTATTCAAGATGCATTTAACTGAAATAAAGGTTGAACAATTCAATAGAGTATGTTACTCTCCAGTCCTTTTCTGAGATATGACCATGCTGTTCCAACAAGAAACACATAATTGCTCCTTTGATTCTTTAAAATTAATAAACTAATTCTGTCCTTTAAGATAACTTACAAGAAAGTTTGCAATCCCTCACTCCCTGAAGCAGCAGCAGCATGGTCTGTAAGACTGCAGTTTTGGCTGCACTAACTGTGCATTGGTCAATTGTTCAATTAAGCAATTGTTATAATGGGCTGCAACATTTATGCTTAGCCTGTGAGTTGCTTACTGCAGATTTAGTGTTGAAAGAAGCATTTCTCAACAACATTTTGAGTAGAAATATAATTCTGGAAAGGGCTTTTGTGTTTGGTTTTTTTTTCTGAAAGAATAACTTTTTTTTTTCCCAATTATTATATAGAGAGACAAATTTCCTCCTTAAAAATAGGTAAAAACCAATTTATTTGCTGCTACTGTTACCCAGTAAGGAGCAGATGTTTACTGAGAAGCCATATTACTAAATAAGAACCCCATATGTAAAGAATCTTCTCCATTTTTTTTAAGCTTAAATGCTCTGGAGATAAGAGTCTCTCTGAGAAAAGGTCAGTGTTGCACTCTTCCAGGATTGGAATGCTGGGTTTCTTGAAGTGCTTACATGCAAGTTAGCCAAAGCAAAAATACAATTGGTAACCTCCCATTGTTTTGGTGAGGAAAATAACTCAAAGGAGTGCTGACAAGGAAAATTCTAATCTCAGGCTTTTCTCTGTATTAAAAGCTGAACTGTTATCCTGGTGCCAATGATCATCTATAAAGCTCTTAGTCTTGCAGGAATCCAAAATGTTCTGTACTGTTGCCTTCCTGCAAATGGGATCTGTCTTCCTTGTCCAGGGTTATTCTTGCATGATTTGCCAAACTGGCCAGTTGATAAGTAAGATGAAGTTTGGCTGTTAAAAGCACATTATGCTTGAGCAGCATAATAAAAGTACCATCCCTAGATAACAAAGAGATGAACCTCACTTAGACAAATGGAGCAGCAGAGGTTGAGACTAGCAAATGGGTGGCACATCTCTACCTTCTTGTTTACTACTGAACGTGATAAAGGATAAACTTATTAAAATGATAAAATCCAACAAATTCATCCTGTAATTTCATCAACAATGATCGGGGGGGAAAAAAAAGAAAAAAAAAATCACTTAAATTCAGTGACAAAGAGAGATAAGACTGTGACCTCAGAAAATAGGAGACTCCAAATTCAGGTCCTCTTGTTTTCCACCTATCTGACTAGTAGTGGAGAAAGAAATGCCAGCTTGCTGGCACTGGCAGCAGCACCACCACATAAACAATGTACTCTTGTGCAACCTTAGAGTAACTGCAACATCACACAGCCTGAATGGGGTTCTCTTGAATTTAGTTTATGTTTTACAAAGCCATAAAAATTCTCATAATAGAACAACTCTAATATTCTGTTAGAATATTCTGATATTCTTCTAAGAATAATTAACTATTCTTAAGAGAACAGTTTTCAACTCTGTTAACACACACTTTGGGGAACCCACAAAAATGAATCCACATTAATTTAAAATCTTCTCTTAAAAAAGAATAGATTTTCTTCTTGATTCAATAGCAGTGACATATTTTCTCTTTAGAGGGTGACAGTCATTCTGAGCAGTGGAACTGAGAGGTGTGGAGGTTGTGGTTTATGGCAGACACTGGATGAAGTTTTACAGGGAATTTTTATAACTGTGCACACACCTCATTCATACCTGGAAATTCGACATACAAGCAGCATTCCCCAAAACAGGCACAAACTTTTCAAATATTGTTTTATATGATAGAATACAGTAATATTTACATTCCTTATCCATACTAAAATAGGCATCAGCAACAGAAGGTATCACCCACAGACTGATATTTCTACAATCTCTCACGTTGCTTGTGCATGCTCTGCTCTTCTCTCCCCCACAGGATTTCCAACACTTTAAAAACTAATTTGTGGACCCTTAAAAGGTTTCCAATGAAGCCAAGAGCCTTACCCTAGCTGCTTTCAAACCCTTGGAAAATAAAATTGCTATTGTTAATCATTTTCTGAAGATCTTTTAGGAGTGGTTCTCAGATATGGAGTAGTTCATCAGCTATAAATGAAAAAACCAAGCTGTAGATGATAGGAAAAGTGGTATTAAAATAGCATTTCAAAATGGTCTACATTTTGAGGGATTTCTTCAGCTCTCCCTTCCGTACCATCATCATCATCATACTTACTCCACCTGTTGTCATCTTCAGAAATGTAGACTTTAGATGTTACAACTGTGACTTGACAAGGAAAGAACTAACATGAAGTAAAAAACATTTCTTGAAGTGCAAAAAAGATACTGCAAAAGAAAGGCCAAGTTAAAATCCCCAACCAAACTCCTTCAGACTGTTTATATAATAGTTCCAGCAAGCAAATAAATTTGTTTATAATGTAACTCGGCAGCAACATCAATGACTTTGGGAAGATGGTATAGATGTGATATAGTTTTATTGAATGTGGTTTACAAAAACTGTATTTGGCTTTGCATGCAAAACTTACGTAATTCTTTAAAGATGCTTTGTAAAAAAAAATAAATATATATATATATCATGTAAGCAAAAATTAGGTCAGATTACAAAACTTACTGATCTCTGTAGATCTACTGGGTACTGGAGGAGGCTGTGTACCATTGCGAGTAGGTGTTGATGATTGAGGGGATATGGGAGAAAAGGGAACCATATCAAAGATGTCAGTGGAGGGTGATTTAGGTGTCACACTGCCTGCCTACAATAAGGACAATAAATATTAGGGCAATATTTCACATAAAAAAAAAAAAAAGATCACAATACTGAAATCTTCAGCATGCATATCAGAGCCACATTTTCAAAAAGTTAAAAGTAACCATCAGCATGCAAAAAAACAGCTCTTGACACCAAAGAAATGGCATTTGCAGTTCAGAGTCTGAGACATGCTATAACTCTCCAATAAATAAGCAGCACTGTAGGGTTTGGTTTTTTTTTTTTCCATTTTCAGACCACCTGGTACAGCCAGAAATGTATTGCAGTTAAACCTGAAAGAGCTGGTGACAAGCAGTTCTCTATTGCAGATGACAAACACAGAGAGATTCACAAGACCCATTTAAGGTAATATGCTGTGCTCTGGGGTGCACAAAACGTGCACTAAAATGAAAAGAGACAATCCCACTATTTCTTGTTTACTATGTTCTTCCTTATGTGATGACATTTGAAAATTTGATCACACCAGGTCTTTTTTTCACAAGTAACAACCTAGATATGCAATACACTGAATATTAACACTCACAATAAAACTCTCATCCCTGAATGTTAAACAGAAGTGGAAAGGTTCAAAATTATATTGGATATTCAAACACATCCCAAACCCAACAATTACTAAGGATCTAGAGTCATATTTCTTTTGGAATGGTTTGTTACCCCTGCCATCAGCCCACTTCTTAGGACACAAACGAGGCACAGTCAAGTTAAAATAAACTGAATGCTAAAGACAGTTGATTAAACAGATTAATACTGAGATTGACAAGATGAAGGCAAAATCTATTTGCAAAACTGGTTTGTATGTTAATGTCATTACTTATACATTCTGTGTATAGCCAGGCAGAGGGAAAACTTGCTACTTATATCTAAGATTCAATTTGACCAAATATTAATAAGAAAACTTTTAATCACAAGTGAAATGAGTCCCATGGATCCTTTCATTCAATCTGGCAAGCAGGTAGTCATTAGCACTGCTGGGCCAAGAGTCTTTCATGGACCCAAAACTTATTTTGGAATGCTACTTTCTTCAGTGCTTCTGCTGCAGCAACTGAAGGTGCCATCTGACAGTTTGGATTAAGAGAAATCTAGAGCTGTTTGATATCTAAAACCACCTGGGATATTTCTATTTAGGTATACTAAAGTATACCAAGAAAAACAATTAATCCATGTTTAATACATTGCCTTTTTTGTTGTTGTTGTTGTCTCAGTTTTCCCTAGCAAGACCATAGATTCAGAAACTATTTTTTTTAAGATTAACATGATTTTAAGAAAACTACTTGAAGATTTTAAGAAACTACTTTTTTTTTTAAGATTAACATGAGTTAGCATCCCCATGTAAAGATAACCTGTTGTGAAGGTTTCAGTGAAGAGTTAAGACACAAGAGGCTGTTATCACTGTGTTCACAAGCCTTGCACTAACCTCCTGGCAACCTCGTGCAGAGTCAGAGAACCAGGGCAATTGAAACCAGGGAGCTGACTGGGATGTCATTAGCTCCCCCTCAAAGCAGAGCAACAGATGTGCTTGACCAAAAGTCAACAATATACTCACTTCACATCCCTTTCTTCATAAAAACCTATCTACAGTCACATGTGGTTGTGTCTGCATCAGGAAGGTGGCACTAGGTTTAATGCATCAGTACATACCATCTATTAACCAATGTTTCCCATCAGTATTGATGGATAAACCCTAGAATATTTGGCATGTAATAAATGCTAATGTAGATTCTCCTTATTCTTTTTATGACTACCTAGAAGTTAGATAATCAGTATTTATATTTAGACTTAAATGAGTCTTTTAGGCAAATATAACAAACAAAACACGAAGAAAACTGCTAAGCTTTACACGTTGCTTCCTGTCTCTGTACCACTTTTTGAAGTTACTGGCCATTTTGATAGCACCAATACAGCTAGTTTAAGAAAAACTAGAATTTAGTTATTTTAAGAAATGGATATTTTGAATACATATGTGCACAAGAAGCATTTTTATTCAGCGAACATGCAGCAAGCCAGGATGTTTGCCAAATACAGCCAAATGTTACTTGCAGATGGAAGAAAAGTTGAGAGCATGAGCATACTGCTGTGACAAAAGCAGGCAATGTGCCTATTTCTGATTAAACAACAATTTCCAACCTTCATTTCTCACAGAGTTTGTATAAAGTATGCTAAAAATCGTATTTAATGGCTGATTGTTTTTCTAGTCATTCACGTGGGGGTTAAAGCCCTTGAAGTTGGACCTTTAGAATTGTTTTGTTTTTAATAACTATTCAGAATATAAAGAATTTTAACGAAAGACTGAAAGATAACAGAGAGGTAATTAATTAATGGGCTAATTTAAACATGTCGAATTTATGTTTTGGAGGTGAAAGAGGAAAAACTTTGTAGAAATAGGAGTAAATCTTCACAAATTTTGCTTTTTAAGAGTATCCCTGGGGAATGCAATATACATCTGCTTTGTCCTTTAACCACTGTACAAAATGCACATTTTTAAAACAAGATAATGCACAATAGAGAACAAAAGAAAACTGAAAAGAGAAGAAAAAAAAAAAGAAAGAAAAAGCTTTTGCACAGCAGGATTACACGAGGTCTTGGGCAGCTGTATTCACTGGTTGGCTTTGGAAGACCACTTTTTGAAGGTGGTGGTATTAACAATCCAGATGGTAGTCTAGAGTCAGGAGAACTCCTAGGAGTAAGCGTAATGGAAGAGATATCTAAACAAGGAGGTGAATCCTCATTGTTACACCAGAAAAAAGTAGCAGGTCTTTGAAACATATGCTCATCATTATCACACTTTATATGCAGCAGCTGAAAAGGAATCACAGAAAGAGAAAACATTCTGAGGAACAGAACACAGTAGTGTCAAGGAAAGAAGAATTAAAACTTTTTTTATACTTCAAAGAGCAATTTGCTGTTCATTGCTATGGTTACAAGATACAGAACTTGAAAATATTTTAAAAGAAAATCTACAAATAAACCACATGTTATCTAACTGGAATGAAGAAAACTTGCTCCTTTTACACTCATGAAATTAAGACAGGTATCTTTCCAAAAGTAGGTATGGCAGATGCCCTGACAAAGTCCACCAACATATGAGCATCATCTCGTTATCAATTAGCAGCTATCTGGGTAGAAGAGTTATTCTGGTGGATAAAGCACACAGAATTTTTCTTTCTCCCCACCAGGAAATATCTACTATTTATATCCCATCAATATTTCAATTACATTTAACTACCAACTAAAATCTTATTTCAGTAAAAGTGCACAGTGCATACATTTTAATGTTTGCATTACTAGACTTTGTTTCATTTCCCTATGTATAGAATCTGAGAATCTAAATATTTGTGTACAATATCACCCTTCTGCCATCTTCTCTGTGGGTGAAGAACTAACTGAACTTTGTATTTTCATAGGTATGTCAATAGAAGAGGCCCATAGGTGCAAAGCAAAGGAATCCTCATGTCCCTACGAGGGCAGCAGAGGTTGCAGGACAAAAAAAACACTTCACTGCTATGGAAATAAATTGTTGATAATTACAAGATTCTCTGTATACTTTGACAAATCCACAGAACAGCTTCTAACAAAGGCAAATGAGTAATAGCTACAGATGGTAAGAGCAGAAGCTGAAGCAAGCTGCCTTCTATGACTGGAGAGTATTTAACTGTATATTCCAGCAAAATTCATTGTGTACCAAGAGTGAAGCTGAGGACTTTGTCCACTTTGATTAAAAAAAAAAAAACAACTCTCTTTTTTTTTTCTTTTTTTTTTTTTTTCAAAAATGGGAAAGTTTGAAGACATTGCTCCTGTCTAGATGAAATTAGAAACAAAGAGCCTTTAGGGCTGATCCTGGAAAGAAAAACAAAAAGGAAACATCTTTAAATATTTGGTTTAAGAAATACGCCCAACCAATCCTGCCACTGGGGCCAACTCCTACCTCAACATCTGAGGCAAAAACATTTAGACAGTTAAAGAAAAAAAAAAGGCTTTAGAGTTCAGATTCATCTTTGAATCTTAACAGAAGGGATTGAACACTTTTTCTCTAGAGCTAAGAGTTTATAGAAGAAGAAGGCAGGAACTGAATTTGTGCTGTCCAGGGTGAAGATGTCTACAGCAAAAATTTTACAGTCTCCTTTTGGTCTCTTCAAACCTTGTCACATAATCAACGTGGCATGACTATTTCATTAGAAGTTTGCACAACTCCAGTACAGCAGGATTTAATAATTTATTTTTTTTTTCAGAGTTATGTGGAAAACAAAGCATTTAAAATCCTTTTAAACTGAATCTTGGTTCCTTTCTTCACTTTCCTTACAGATAAACCAGGTAAAAGTTACAGGAATCCAAATTTAGTGACAATGACATATTTCCTGAGAACAGCAAATGAAAACAGCAAATACATACCAGAAAACTCTACATTAAAAAGTTGCAATTCATAGGGGAAAAGTAATAAAAAAATAAAAGAAATTTGGAATGGTAGCCAATAAAAAAAGAAGACAAAACACTACAAAACATACAATTTGGATTATTTCAAGAGTATCACTAGACTGCAGGTAAAAGAATTGCAATGCTACCATATAATTACTACCATGTAATACTTGCTGCTGTATATATATATATATGGAAAAAAAAATGATCTCCTAATACTAAAGGCTGGAAGATACATTTACAAGCAATACTTCTACAAGTATTTACAAGCAGTCAAATTAAGAGCTCCCCTGAAATGCAAAACAGTCAAGGGAGAGGAGCTAGCATTAAAAAAGCATGTCCACCACATGAAAAATGTACAGAAACCTGCAAAATGCAAGCAGAATGCACACAACAGCAGTAATGATGAATGTCCAGCAAATCCAGGCAATCAAAGGTTTCCAGAGGAAACTGGAATACACACTGCTTGTCCTGTTTGAGCCCTCAGCACTGAGGAGCCACATTCCTCCTGTTTTTCTGATAAGCAATAATATATTAGGACATTTCCCACTGTATAGGGCATTTAGCTTCCTGTGACAGTTTGGGAAATGTGTCCTTAATGCCATTAATTAATTAATACTCAATTAATTATCTAAAGAATACAACCTAAAACCCATCTAACTTACAAAACTTACACCGAATTATATTTTTATTACATTTTCTTCCTCTGTTATCAAATTGCTATTTTATGTGGCAATTGTGTTTTGTCTGAGCTTCCCACTGTGTAACACTGAACACTGGCCAGGTTGATATATTACTTTCCACATGGGCCCCATTTCATAAACACAGGGAAACAACATGAAATCATTCTTAATTAAATTAATATGGTAGTTCAGTGGACTTGGTGTCTGCTATGATTAGATGTGATTATGTGTCTGTCATAGAATTTTTGACTCGCTGTACTTAGCATGATGCTGAAGATGCACAGTTGGGCTACACCATGCTGGAAAATGTAGTGTGATTGAGTTTTTGTTAATCAAGAAATAATTTTGGAGTGGTTTTCACTTGGTGTCTTAAGACATGGATTGTAATCTCTGTCATAATCCTATAGGAATCACAGAAAATGTATTAATTAGAAATGCTTTTCTTAAAACATTCAAGCTGGTAATATAAATAATACAGTTTATAACTGGAGTGAGTGTTACAGGGGACTTATTCTAACACTGAAAGAGTGGAAGATAGGCAAAGGAAAAACACATGCATTTTCCCACTTGGCAGTCTTAATGGAAACATGAATTAAGTGATATGCTTAAATACATTCCAAAACTGTTTTCTGCAATGTTTACCTTGGGCTTTTCTCATGAATGTGTTAAAGCTTTCTGCTCAGGGTAGGGAGGTGCATGTGGCCTGTGCTTCTAAATCACCATTAAATAACTTTTTTTAAAAAAAAAGGTCTAATCAATTAGTATCTTTAATGCTCCATTTCAAAAGGGAGTTTTTGGTTTTGTTTTGGTTTATTTTGTTTTTCCATGATAGGAATGCGTATTAATTCCACACTGCAATTTGGCAGTGTTTCTGGTGAATGGAAGAACTCCATTTCTTTGGGGGCTGCTTCTCCCAATACCTTTTTCTGCTGCCTTTCAATTCTGCCTCTCATACTTCACTGTTAAGTTATTCTCCTAAATACTCCTCTTTTCTTCTAACTTGAGTCGTGCAGTTGTCATAATTTCTTTCTCTGCCTTAAACATGCTTACAGAGATACCACTTAAGGCATCCCTGATAATCTTCAGACAGGACCAAGACGGATTAAAAATCTCTTCTCTCTTCTGAGGTTCCTTAGTGGCCTGGGTGGCTTCGTGTTCACTCAGCTATCAAAGCCAGGGGTGACTCCTCTTTTTGTCCACCCACACAAAAGCTGAGTGCACAGCTAACCCAGGTTGCTTTGGGCAACATCAGCAGTACAAATAGCACCAGCAAAAAGACAGTTGCACTGATCTTTGGAGGCTGGTTTTATACACAGCGACAGCATCCAAAGTCTTGTTGTGATCCAAACCCCAACAGTGTCATCGTAAGCAAACAACAAAATGAACATCAGATTGGCCTCCTGTAATCAAGACCAAATGAAAAAAGACCAGTGACTAATGTATTGCCAAGCCACTAAAAACAGATGAAAAGTAAACAGCACAGATAGAAAAGTAATGGAAACTTCAGCTGTACGTGCAAGGGAGCGTGAGACAAAAGGAACATCCCATGCCAGCTTTTCCAGTGCCATGGGTAAGTGCAGCTAGAAACTCCCAGTTCAGTGCAGTGTGTCCTTGACAGACCCATTCAGGAGAGCAAAAAACTGACACACATTTTGGAGACTTTTTAAGTTTCAGAAAGACTACCATACTTAAAAATATCTAACCAAAACCAGAGAAAAGTATCAGTAGGCAGTTCAGTAATCACTGAATGTGAACAAACAAACCTAGTCACATTATCCTGAGAAAAAGGGTGAAGATTCGACTTTCACAACGTATTTTATGTGAAAGCACTTGATGATAAATCCCAGAATGATTGTTTATTGTTGGTTTGTTGGGGTTTTTTTGTTTTCTTTTTTCATTTCCAACTATGATCTCATTGCTTTTAATGGCTTCTTTTATAGGTTCAGAAAGAGTTTTTTCCCACATAGTTCATTAACTGACAGAAAAAGCACCTAAATTAGATTGATGCTTCTTTGGCTATATGGCTAGATATAGAACAGCCACTGAAAAAAATTTATATAGTGAAAGCAATAACCAAGCACCAAGACAACTCTGACAGCAAATGTATCCCTCAAAAGCAGAAGCCTGCTGTTGTGATTTCCACCTGCTTATGCATGGCAAAAAAAGTTAGAGTACATAACTGCATTATTCATGCATATAATTTACACCCATTTCAGCCTGTCAATATTTGAAAATAAATCCTCAAATAAAACCTTACATGGCATGCAAAAAATCTGCAAGGAATCAGGATCCTACATTAGATCTCTCTTTGCATTTCCCAGACAAGACTATAACTTGCAATACTTATGAACTGTAGAGAGAAAAGTAATCCCCAATTTTTTTCATTATTATTTTTTCCATTTTCATATGTGAGTGATTTTTTTACATTAAAATAGAGCAACTGAGAGCTTACAATAAATACTCTAATATTCCCAATTCATTCTTATTGCCTAAATCAGAATTTAATTATGACAATTAGTAACAGAAGTTTCAGATGGAAAAATAATAACTCAAATGTGAAATTATCAATCATCCAAAAGAGTTTTATTCCTGTGCTTAAAATGCAGCTTCAGCTTACAATCCACTGCTTGCATTTCCTTCTCATAGACCACTGATGGATTTTTGATGAGACACCACCTGTAATATTCTTCCTACATATTTTGATGTCAGAGATCAGAAAATGAAGATGTTTTAGCACTGTGTTTTGCAAATAAAGTGCTCTATATGATTATTATTGAGTTCAATATGTGAGCATGTGACTGGCTCCTTTTAAAGAAGTGAATCTGACAGTAAAGTAAAATACTTGGTTTCAAGCATCACATACATAAAGTACCATCTTTGATAAACTACAGACAAAAATATTTTAAAACCATTTTGGAAATGAAAAAGAAACTGAATTTTAAGTCTTGAGAGCACTGAATTTCATCTGGAGTATTTATTCCCTCAAATAGCTTTATGTCTTCATATTTAGTTTCCTATTTTAAATGACAACAGGAAGTTCGAAAAGTTTATTTTAAATGATGATCTAGATGTATCTACCCAGAAGCATGCTGAGGCTGGATTTTTTTTTACATGTGTGCAATGAGCCAAACATTTAAAAGTATATACATATTATTTATCCCCAGTTAAAACATGTTCTCAGATTCATTTGTCTTTTTCATACAGAAGGGATAACAGGAGATGCCTATCTGGTCCTGCTCATGGTGAAAAAAGGGTGGGAATTGGAAGACCTGAGCTTTAGCTTCCCTGTCAGGAACAGAAATCCCCCCCCACCACCACCACACACACACCAGAGTCAACGGGCAGTGAATTGTACAAGCAGAACTGCACGTTGCTGAAGGTGTTTTTGACCTCCTTCTTTACATTAAAAATTAATCAGGAGATAATGTGTAATAAATACATAAAACAAAAATTAAAAAATTTAATTAAATAAATAAAAAATAAATAACAAATGAAATAATGAAATAAATTAATAGATGGTGATGAAATAAAGAAAGTTAATCATGGAATCCTAGTAATGTCTTCATTCAAAGGGTCCATGAGAAACCCTCCCGAGACCTCAGCGCACAGAACAACGTGTAGTAGAGAAAGAGAGATGGAGCGGTAGCAAATGAACTAAAAAGAAATAAATAAAACCATTTAGTATGTCAGAAAAACTTCAGAAAGCTCTCTCATGGTACGGGGATCTATTTCTAATTCAATAGCATGGATATGAAAGGTCTGAGGAACCCTAACATTTATAGTTTAATAGATGTGTCTTAAATCATGGGCAAGATTATGTCATGGTAGCAGCATGTAACACAAAGAATATCTGCAGGGAGAAAAGTTTTCTGCCATCCAACTAAAAGTGCTTAGGAAGTGACTCAGATGAGGTGTTGTTGTCCATGATGGATATTCTGCTTCGTTCATAGAAGCTATTTAATTTCACTATTTAACTAAATACTATGAGCAGATTTGAAATATTTATTGCCAAAAATTATCCCAAGATAGAACTGCTATTTTTCTTTTCTGATTTTGAAGACATAGAGCACTATGGATATTTTTAAGAACATGGTAGTTAAAAGCCTTAAATTCACCAGCAAAAAAAAAAAATCTCTATAATATTTCTTTTCTTTAAATTGAACTATTTCACCACAGAATGAAGTGGAAATAGAGGATGACATTCTTTGTGCCACTTCTGCTGTTGAGAAGTTGAACTGACTGATCTGAATTAACGACGTGTCAAATTAACTAGAAATTGTAAGAGACAATCAATTGTCTTAAGAGTTGTTGTTTCCCTCTCATACATATTTGTTGCTTCCATAATAAAAGGACAGGTAGGCATCAGCAGATCAGATCTACTGCTATTCCATGCACTTTGACTACACCATCTCTTCATCACACTCTAATGATTTTTTAAGTATTTATGCTTCCCTTACCCTGCACTGAAGTCACTTCATAACCTCAATAGGCCATTCATTTATTTACCCATTTATTTTCAGTCCAATTGTTGCATTTAGACATGCTTACTCTTATGCTAGCACAGTTAAGAGCCCTGATTTACAATGTACATCACCCACTTTAAAACAGTCACACTGCTTAGAACATTCAGTGACTGGAATGATGTCTCTTGGCTACACAAGTTGACAGTCTTTGGTGGAGACAAGATTTCAGGGAGACACTCTCCTAAGAATTTTGTTGGTTGATGCTGTGTTGTCTTTTTGTTTGTTTGTTTTTATCGTTTTTGGCTGCATGTCTGATCAACAAATCATATAAATATGAGAAAATTTGCTTAATCCAAACTTCTCCTTAAAGCAGGATCTAATTAGCTGAAGCTGCTGAGGACCATGTGCTACTTAATATGCATATGCATCATACCAGCATTAATTAACAATTAAAACACACTCTAGGGAAATAATTTATCAATGGCTGGCAAATTTACACATTTAGATCTTAACTCTTTAATAAGGAATGAGACACCATTATCTTAAGACAAAATCACGTACCACAGGATATTTTTTGTCATTGTTAATAATTCTAGAGTTTTTTGTTAAAGGTAATTTCTGAACTCTTCATTAATTTAGATGAAAAGAGATAATGTGTCTATCACAGGATACTTAAGAGACTATTTAATTGAACTGAAAGTTACATTTAATTATTTATATTAATAAATTTAACCCCACCCCCAAAACCAGCTGCCATCCCAACTGAGGAAAGTAAAAGATTAAAGAATTGACTAAGTCATTTTAAATGTAGCATAAAAGTTGATTACCTATCAGTGAACACTTAGTGAGAAGACATCCATCATTTTCCCTGTGGCAGTTGGGTAGTATTTGTAAGTTATGGTGCTCTCTTAATAGATTTTAATAAATTAAAATGAAATAACAGCTCCTTGTGGAAACTACTGTCCAACCACTATCAAGGGATAGAGTTTTCCACATACTTTTACATTGCCCAAATCTCTAAATACCCATTTAAAGTAAAACTGTGGACACCCAGGGCAGAAACAAGGTGGCCCAAAATGCACAGCTTAAAAGCAGTCCATGTTTTTCTATTATGCTATGCATACATTAATAAATTTAATTTCATTGCTTAATCCTGTATAGATAGAATACACTTGTCACTAATATTAGTCTGCAATACAACCTACATTTTTAGGGGTCCTGTCTAGTTATATGTTATTAAGTCATTGAAAAACACTTTTGTCACTAAGAAAGAATTAAAAATTTCTGATGAGGGTGAACGTACACTTGCTCTTTTTTACCTTCCCACCCAGTGTTAGTTTCTAATAACTCCTTTGAAAGACAGACTTTTCTTTTTTTTCCAAGTCAGTAAGAAAACATCAGTTGAGACAGAAAGCTCCCAGAAAATTCCCTTTTGTGAAGCAGATCCTTTAAGTGCAGAGCAGAGCACTTCATCCTGAACTGGCATGTGTAGGTGTCCACTGAAATGAATATTGACTGTCTTTATGCAGCAACAAATAGGTATGGCAAGGGGATTTAAGCACCACGCTTTGGGAGACTGGGATTTGCACTTTTGTTGGTTTGTCACAATCCCACAGTTAGTTCAATACTGCATTTCAACAGCTCTTTGATTACTGGATGTCAATCACAATCACCTGAAACAACGATGCTACTAATTATCATGATAAATGATTATTCATTTCCAGCAACTTCAGATATAAGTTACATCCATGTACTTACTGGAGATGCATGTACTTGTGTTATTCTTAACTGGTTTTCCAAATCTTGAACTTTGTTTTTCAGTTCTGTGTTTTCAGTTTCTAATTCTTGAATCTAGAAGACAAGTGGTTGTTGCAGCAGTTATTGGGATATTCACTTAATTCAGCAGCAGTGATCAGTAAGTTTTAGCTGAGATTTGGTTATTTAAAAGAAACGTTTAACTAGTTATCTGACTACAAAAAAAATTAATTCAATTTCAAAAAAATAATTCAATTTCTGTATCTTTTATATTTCAACCTTGCTTTTCTCTTCAATGACCTTGCAAGACAAAAAGAATAAAATACTGTTTCACAGTCATCGGGCCTTTTTTCAGATTATTTTTAGCAATTCTTATCAATCTGAGGCTAATCCTGGAAATTATGCTGCTGGAGAAAGCAGAAAACACAAGTGCAGAATCATGCTTGTTTATCTCTGTAAAAAATATAGTTCAGAACTTACTCTTTTCTGTAAACCTGCAATTTGTTTTCTTGTTTCAACATCTTTTCCTCCGGATTCCAGAAATTTCCTGTAAGCTAAGTCAAATGCTTGACCAATTGTTAAAGTTATCTCTTCTGCCTTTACATAAAACAAAAAAAAATAAAAAAAAAATAGTATATTACGGAATATACAATTACTGTTGTATAGTTGAGTAGCAAGGTTAGTTATCCCAGAAAATCACCTTAGCTCAATGAAGGCTCCCCTTTCAATTAATGCGTCTAAATTGCAAGGCACTATATAGATGTGAGAGATTTTCATTGAAGTGACCCCAATGAAAAGGCAGGTTACCTGCCTTTATTAACCATTTCTTCTTTTATTACAAAGAGGAAATTGATTTTATTCCAATGCAATTCTGTAACAGCCACCCAAACTCTTTTAAATCCTCTTGCATACTTACACACTTTTCACTGTCAAATACATAGCACAGATGCTTGTTTGATTCTGAGTCTTTGCATATGAAAGTGAATATTCTCTTGTCGGTTTTATCATCAGCACAAAATGATATCCTGTGGAGTTGGCAGTTGTGCTGGACTTCCTGCAAATAAAACAGATAAAAAAAAAAATTTAAAATGCTGTACTTGCTTAGGATAAAGATACACAAAATGAATGTCTGGATTTCCTCGTGTACACAAGAGCAGGAATTTTTAATGTGTCTCATTGTATATGCAAGTACTCAAAAATGGACTTAAAATAGAACAGAGTCATCTCCTAAGAAATGTTCCCATATTTACTGAATGCAACCAGGAAGTTTTTATTTGGATGTTATTTATCTGGAAGCATTTCTTTGGACATTAATTTTTGTTCTAGAAAATCAGCTTGTGCAATTTATTTATGTTAATGATTGTGTAAACTCATTATTACAAAAGATTATCTAAAATACTCTGTTCTTTTTGTCCAGGTGCACACCATCTTCAGATTTCATCATCTCCCAGCATTTGTTAAAATAGGTTTACTGAAATAATCCTTACCTTTCTACCTTAAATACAGAACAGTCATAAACTGACTTTGTTATCCAAATAAAAGGGCATAGAGAAATATATTAGCTGAATATTTTCTTAAAACACAACATAAACAGCTTTAAAATGCTGTTATTTGCATATTTCTGATACTACACTTTCCATTAAAAAGCATGTTTGAGCTATTTAAAAAGTGCAGTGGCTCTTCAGCTGAAAGAGCTTGACAAGACTGAAATAAACTGTCTCAACTATTATTGTTTTGTTTTACTTGAACAAGTGTCTTCTTGGTATTTTATTTGGCTTATTTTATGGGAAAGCAGTACTTGCTTTAAAAGAAAAAAAAAATTAGTTTGGATGTTAACTATTATCTGTTACAAAAAAAAAATTTCTGTGCAGCACCAGAGTTCTTTGCTATAGGCTCATAAACAAGGGCATCCCAAGAATGCACAC
>WYEA01001382.1:0-19706 GCA_033558465.1 Alcedo atthis
TATAAAAACTTTGCCTTTGTGGCAATATATTATCTCCAAGTAATCTCACTGACTAAAACCATCAAGTTTAAACTGGCTGCTCCAGAAGAGTTGGGGATTTGCATCTCTCAGACTTTTTATTGCCAGAATTACTTGGGGAATTTGAAGATCTGTGTACATTTTTCTGTGAATTTACTGTTTTCTGTAAAACCAAGTGAATTACCCATCTCTCTTCTGGTCAGAGAGCAAGAGCTGAGAGGTGCCTCATAGGAGCAAGTGGCTGGACTCAGCCAAGCACTGCCAATAGTGCTGCATGGGAAATGCTGCTGTCATCTGAAGAATGCTTCGTGCTGCTGCAGAACAGGAAAAAAAAATATTTTCTAGGAACTCAAGCCTGAATAACTTAATGAATCCACATTTTTCTTGGGTTTCTTTGTTTCCTCCTTGTGCTGCCTCACGGTGTTATCTCTCCCCCACCCTTTAGGGTGGCTGCTGTTGTTCCCATGACCAAGGGAGTGTAGGACACCTTCTTGTAAGGAGTGTCCCCTAGCCTTACCTTCTGCTGCTTATCTCAGGTGGGATGAAGAATATGTCTTCATCTAGCTGTGGAGTGATCACTTTTACATAGAGATGGGGCTTTCCAGTGGAGGGCAGGGCTTTTGTTGCTGCTGCTGATTGTCGTGATGTGCAAAGCCTTCCCATCAAAGCTGGGATCCTCTTGTTCTAGGCATACACAGGTAGGAGATTGTTCTAAATAACAGGGGGGAAAAAATGTTCAAATAGATAAGGAGAAAGCTGGGAAAAGCTTCAGAGAGTCATTGACTGTCTCACGTCCTTTTGGTGAGCTAGTGCTACACAGGCCTAGCAAAATCAGTTCAGATTAACTTCAGAAACTAACTAAAGTTAGTTTCTCAAGAGAATAATGTCCCCAATGCTCCTTCAGCTCAAAATACCTGGGTTTGGCACTTCATTGCAATAGTCTCTCGTGGACTCAGTGGATGCTGCCGGGGAGGATGTCTGAGCTCATTCTTGCTGCAGTGGTTTTTTTATTGTTCAGTGTGTTTTCTGCCAATTCAGTGATCTGAGCTGGCTCATGGAAGCATCTCCAGTGCCAGAAACATCAGTGTACAAAGTAACAGTGGAATCAAGACCAGCCCTTGTGACAGCTGTTAGATTAAAGCCAGCCTTTCTGCTTTAATCACTCCTGGTGTCTACTTTTCCCCTCATAGGTGGGTCCCCAAGATCCCTGAATTTCTGTAGTTTTCTCCCTGGTGTGTGAAGAAGTAGAGGCCATGATTTTCAGCACGACCCATGAAGCACCATTGCCACTGCTGAACCTGTCTACGTGGAAACACACGAGCAGGTGGGGAGCTCACAGCTGCAGAGGGACTGCTGAGGTGACAGAGAAGAAAAACCAAGGTGTAGCATGGGTTTAAGAGGGCTGGTCACAGAAGATAGCCCTGCAGTGGGAATTGGTGAAGATCTGACCTCCTGTCCTTCATGGGTTTATTTTCCATTGTGGATGAGTAATGGATATTAATCTGGATTTTTTTTTTTTAATCCTATTTGTGCTCTCTCCATTCCAGGGCTGAGATTACAGCACCTTTTCAGCACAGTACCTGAGACACCTCTTAAACTGGTTGCCAGACTCCTGCTGTTCTCACTAGAGCCAGGATTTCACCTCCTGTTCTTCAGGTTGACTGCATGAGGTGGGTTGAAATGGCTCTGAGTCTTTTGATTTATTCTTGTCCTCCTCCTTTGTGCACGAAGCATAGGCCAGAGGTGCCTGCTACCCCTTTGACATCTCAGCACGACTGATGCTAGCCAGGCTTTGAAACAGAAGCAGCAGCAACATGGGGCATCCCCAGCAGGTCTCCTGTATTGCTTCCTTTCTGTCTCTGTGCACACATCTGGAGGAGCCAGTCTTTCCACAGTGCCACGGATGCAGCTTCAGCCAGCCAGAAGTCATCTGCAGTTTGCCTCCTGTGACACTGAGTCACAGGAGAGAAAAAGGTCTTGATTCACTGTCTCGTGGGAAATTCTGTGGCTTCCAGGCTTCCCTTTGCATTTCCTCAGACACCAGTTCAGCAGAGCATTTTAATAGAGTTTGTTGAGCTGCTGTCTACAACTCACTGTCCCCCACCCTGCAACAGGACAGAAAATGTCCTTGTGGCACTGGTGGTTGTTTCCTGAAGAAGCATCGACTGTATGAAGTTAAGTTGGTTGCTTTAATATTCCCTATTAATGGAGAATACGAAAAATACTTGTTAAAAATCATTATTCTGGTAGCAGAATTTTTTATTTTCATTTCAGTTTTTGCAAATGCTGTCACTTCAGTACCAGGGAAATAAACATGTATGATGGAGGGAGGGTTATTTTTTTTCCCCACTGCCAAAAGAAATGCAACATTTTAGAGAGAGAGGAAAAAGTCCTGTTGCTTTCATCAATAATAGAAACTTCAGAAAAAATTTTATTTTAAAATAAAAATCTTTTATTTTTTCTACCATTTTGGAGGAGATTTTTCACTCAGCCACCTTCTTGGAGGTGCTGGTTAGCTCTGTCTTGACTTCAGTCCAAAAACATCTCTAATCTCCAAAACTGTCCTGGAAACATCCCTGGACCTGCCTTTCCTGTGAGATTTATGCTTCCTTCTGGGCTGACAGCACAGCTGAGTTCAGTGGGATTTCTCCTGTGGTGAGGGGGATGTGGTGTGGCTGCACACTAACTGAGGTCTCGGGCTCCTCCTGAGCAGAGGAGGAATCCATGAGGATCACATTCTACTTAAATACTTGAGGTTTTCACACTTGAGAGTTTTGCCAGTAGGTATTATTTTAAATCCTTCACGACTATAAGGTAGCCTTGAGATCTGTCAGTCTTATGAAGGAGGTTGAGCATTTGGAGTATTGTGGTGGGACACCAGAGGACTATTTTGTGAACTAAGAATGGAACATTGGCCATCTGGCCGTGGCTGGGAAATATTGCTTCACCCCTTTATTCCTTCTTTGAGCTGCTGTTGGAAGCAGTGCAGCTGGAGGTACACTGCAGTCAGACAGTGGGTGCTCTGGTAGTGTTAAGGGCCACTGGGTGCCTGTCTCAGTCACACAGGGAGAGGACAGTTCAAGGAGGTTTTGTTCATTTTCTTCCCCACCACAAAGCTGGAGGCAAAGAGCTGCAAGATTCGGTTGTGGAGAACTGGGTTGGTGCTCAGAGGATCCATTCATTTTACACCAATGCACCAACCACCTTTTGAATGTAGTGGTTCTGTGTCACCCAAGGTGATGCTGAATCTTTAAAGCCTCTTTCCAAATCCCTGGTGCCTCCCATCTCTGCTCCCAAAATCTGCTGCATTGCAGATCTTGCCTTTATGGAATCTGCCAGGCTGGAAGTTGCAGCCTGCTGCTCAGATCACATTTACAGAGGGCTCATGTTAGACTTAAGCCCATATTATGTTTGTTCCTCTGTGATGCTTGTATTTGTCTTCAACTTTGTCTGGGAATTCAGCTTGTGTGTCTTGGCTGGGCTCTGTCCTATGTTTAATCCCAGCTTCTTTGCTCTCCTGCAGGGACTTGCTAGGGAGCAGGAAGTAAATGGAGTGTCTCTTAGAGATGACTTATAGAGAGATCTGACTGCCAGCCAAAAACCCCATCCAGCTACAGAAACAGCTGTTTCAGCCCAAAGAATTTGTAAGCAGAATTATTTTCTTAGCACCTCATCATGCTTCCTGCAGGAGTTTGGGCTGTCAGGCAGGTTTTCCATCCTGGTCATCTAGGTGGGAAACATGGAGTGCTTATTTAGATAAGTCAGTGAATACTGCTTGGTGATCCACTGACCAGGGGGTGTGCATGTGAGGAGTGAGAGGGGAGAAGAAGTCTTGAGGCATGAAAAGGGGAACACTCCAGCCGAATTAATACTGGAGATTTGGAGTCAGGTTTCAGCCTTTTTCCTGTGCCTGTCAATTCCAAGCCCCAAGTAGAGCAGGTTTGCTGACTTTTGCAGCTGGATCTGAAAGGGGTGTGTGCCTCAGGCACAGCAGAAAGTGGGAATTTTCCTATGCTGTGACGCACAGTCTACCTGGAGGGCTGCCTTTGTCCTGGCTCCGGGGTGTGGGAGGCAGTCCCAGCTGTCTAAGCATCCTAGAAGTGCTTCTACATTGACAAGTACCTAGAATTAAAAAGAGTGATTGTTGTTTGGGAGAAACTAATTGGCACAGGAAAGCAGAAAGACCTGCTGCCTGCATCTGACACACGTCCCTCTGTGAGTGGAAAAAAGAGCCCTCCAGATCTTGACAACAGCCATGAGGGAAACAGATCCACACATTTCTATGCACTTCCCCTTTGCTCTTCGTTTCTCCACCAGCCTGGAGTGGAGAAATTCCTAATCTCAGCACTCAGATGTGCTCTTTTTGCCAAGCCTCATTTTGCCAGCAAGGCTTCTGTGAGGCTGTGAGTGGGAGAGTAAAGCCTGGCAGCTCTTTTTCTATGGTCATAGCAATCCTTTGCCAGTGTCCAAGAGCCTGCTGCTTCGGGGTGCTGGTGTGGAGCTGCAGGGGCTCTTTAGGCATATCTGTCTGCCCTCCCCTGTCCCAAGTGCTCATGCCCTCATGGAAGGAATGACTGAATGTCAGAAAGCAGCTCTGGCATGGTTTACAACTCAGCATGTGAAGATAAAGCCAACTGGTGCTTCATGACTGCACTGGCTTCTCCCTGGATTGTGTCATTACTGTGTGGGGTGACAGCCTGTCCATGCTCCTGCTGTTACAGATATGGTTTCCCACTGTGACTGTGAATGGCACTGCTGTCCTGGAGATGGGCCGTGGTGCTGCAGTTCACAGAAAGATCTGTGTTCTCCCTTTCTGCCTCTTTTTTTTTTTTTTTTTGCCTTTGAAATGCCCATGGGATTCTAACTTACATTCTGAAAATTCTCACTTTACAGTTTGGTCCCAGCTGGCTCTGTTGTGCCCTGCATCAGCCTCCAGAAAACCAGTGTCATGGGACAAGAGACCTTTCAGATGGAGAAGCCAGTCACTGTTCAAGCTTGGCCCAGATCCTTAGGTAAGGGGTAAACCTGCCTTTGTTTCTAAACACAGCAGTAAGCAGCACGTTGAAGGGCATGGACAGAAGCACAATCAGGTAGTGCAGAGCTGCTGGGGGGGGGGAGTATGTGTCCTTACACCTGCCCACATATGTCTCCTATTGAAGAATGATCACCAAATTGCTTCTGTGTAACTTTAATAACACTTGTTGTCTTTCACTGCACCCCCTTGTATTGATAACTTTGTCTGATAATGGCAGTAATCCAAGAGCAGTGTTAAAAGTAGTCTTGCTGGCTGGCTGCTTCAGGTCACTATTGGCAGAAGCTCCAGAAACAGGGTGCTGGGGGGATGTTGCTTGTCCTGAGATGAAACTTTCTTTCCATAAGGAAGTCTTAATTACAAAGCAATTATTTTGCTAGACTTGACTGCCTGAGTTCTGTGGCACCCTCACACACTCAGCAGGGTGCAGTTGTACTTTTCCTCCTGGCCAAAACTGTTGAGTATCATTTGCTGTGTCAGCCTAAATGCAGGGGTGGATTTCACTGGGTAAAGTGATGCCTGTGTATGGATGAAAAACAGATGAAAGCATAATGGGAGCCAGCAGCTAGAAATTAAAGTTAGATAAATGTAAGCTAGAAACATGGTACATCTTCTCACCAGTGGCTGTTTAACTGTTGGCACTGATTACCAAGGGAGACAGTGGTTCTTCTGTCACTTGGAGCCTCTGAAGAAACTGGGATTTGTTATCTCAGTCAGAGACATTCGGGACGTTGGGGGAAATTCAAGAATATGTTTATTCAGGAGACCAATATGAACATTTCTGCTGCCCTCTTAAAACCTAGAAATCTAAAAATAGTCGTTTTAAACGCACTCAGGACTCTTTAAATATTGCTGTTCTGCAACAATGCCTCTTTCCCTCTCTTTAACACTGTTGGATGAGCTGGTGGATGGCAATCCAACCCAGTTGTAACCTGTGTTTATTAAAAGCCTTGCTATAGCTGTATACTGTGGAGTGATGATTTTTACCCAAAGATGAAGCAGTGGTTGGTCTATGAAGAGCCTTTGTGCTGAGTCTGTGGTTTGTCTTTTTGTCTTTTGGTGGCAGTATGGTCAGAAGCTACTCCTTCAAATCCTGCTTTTTTTTTTTCCCCCATTCATATGTCAGAGGTATTTCACCTTGAGAACTTTCTCACTGACTTTCACCCTTGGCTCTCATCTTAGGGCTATGTGTTTTTTTGCCTCCAGACCTGTCTGGAGCTGTTAGACCTGGGGGTATCCTGGCTGTTGCCAAGAGAGGCATCTACTGGAACTTGCTTTACCAACTGGGAGAGAATGGTCGTGGCCAGAGATTAACCTCAGCTGAGGCCCTGGGCACTGATAACCTATAACCTCACTGCCTAGGCCAGGGATAACTGTGTGAGGGGTGCTGATGTTTCTGAAGCAGGTAGAACAGAGAATGATCCAGTGACTGAAAGGTCCAAACAATTTCTGGGTTTGACCTGAAAATTAGTGGCTTTGAATCCTCATGATTAGATGGCTTTAGTCTATAAGAAGTCTGTATGTCTTGAGACACCCCGTGCCACAAACACAGCCCTACTGTGAAGTACTTTATCAAACCTGATTTCCTAATTGAATTTTGGATAATAAATAAGTGTGAGAAACCTTCAAAATTTTTCTAAATGTTCATTTGTAGTTTTCAAAAAATTTAAGTTATGTGTCTCTAATCCTATTACCTATTTGGACTTAGTAAATAAAACAATCTCCAGCTATTTCCCTTGGCTTGCTGAAATGAAGGTTGATGTCAGTGTACTAATCTAATATCAGAGCATCACAGCACTATGGACATCCTGATCCTCTCAGCAACCAGTGAACTACTTCAGGCTAACCAGGGAGTGATAAAGCTTAACTGCATGCATCCACATAGGAGAGGTATCTTCCTGTACCTGATCTTTGCCAGGAAACCTCTCTAGCCTGCCCTGAGGGGGGTGGAGACCCTGAAGTCTGTGGATTGCTGGGGAGGTTCTAATGGATGCTTCTGTTAAGCTATATCCTGTAAACACACCACCTTCTCCTCCACAAAATCACTGCCCTGCCATCTCCTCCTCACTCTCCAAAATTTCTTCTGTGTAAAAGAAAGTCACAACTGCAAGGTCAAACTTTTGAATTCCTAGGTGCTGCTTATGTGTGCTGTTGAGCTGACCAAATGGCATTTGAAAAGTGTTGAAGCTCTCTGAGGTGAATGCCACAGTTTGTGAGATCAGCCAGACCCATGACACCCTCTGAGAGAAATGGAGCAATGCTGAAGGACACAGGTTTGAGTAAGAGGATGAGGAAGTTACAGCCCCAAGACTGAGTCATGGTATTTCATTTTGCTCTTCTGAGAAGGGATCACTATGCTTTTAGAAGAGAATCAGTTTTGCTTTCAAAGTGTTCTCTTTAATTTCAAAGAAAGGAACAATGATTGTAAAAGAGCAACATTTTTCCTTTTTATTTTTTTCTCTCTAAAAGCCTTGTGGAAGCACACTTCTGGAGAAACAGACTGGAGGATATAGTACTTTCCCAGCCCAGTACTGAATTTCTGGAGGTACTGGGTAATAGATCTGGAGAACTCATCAAAGGGTTTTGGGTGTGCAAGGTGTATATTTGTGTTCAGAGGAAGACAGTAGTGTTTGAAAGCAAATTTTGTTAGGGATTAGTAAATGGGCAAACCATCTAAGGCCAAAAAAAGTCTCTTAGTTGAAAATAATTGAAGACTACATAAATAATTTGCGACTGGGGAGACAAGTATCATGTATTTTATTGGTCTTTTCTTTCTCTTTCCTAAGTGCCAACTCAATTTTGTTGGAGATAGTAGTGGGCTAGGTGGACCCCTGTTGTGAACAGGTATGGCTGATGGAGGAGTTCTGAGACTGTTAAGCCTGGAGACAACATTGTTAAGCTTTTCTAGTTCCCAAGTAGAAGCATCAGCACAACTAAAACTTTCTAGAACATCCCAAGGATGTCTGATGTCCTTAGAAATTCTTTCTAAGTTGCCTGCAGTCTCAGTGATTATTTTCTTAATACCCCCCCCGGCCACATAGCAGTGAATAAGAAGTACTCAGCTAGAATGTGAAGTGTTCCCTGATGTGTGAGGACTTCTGAGGAGCAAGGTTGTCAGGTACAAGAGGAGACAGAAGACAAAGGGAAGGTCTGGGTGAAGGTGCTATGGTGGGACTTCAGAAATGTAATGTTTGGCCATCTGCATTTTCTTGGAAACCAGTACAAACTGGTGGATGGTTGGGAGAGCTGGGTAAGAGACTGGGTCTGTGTTGGGGTAGGAACTGGTGGTGAAAAATAAACTTTGGGCTGCAATGTGTGGGTATATCTCATTGCTCTGATTGTTCTTGAGCACAAGCCTAAAGGAGCAATGCTGTTTGTTGGTTTACTCAGAAGGGGTGGCCAGGCTCCTTTCCATATATCACCAAGCCTGAGAACCACAGAGGGCTTTTGAAGGGCAGCTTAATGTCATATCTACGTGGACATGACATCAGGGAAATGTATGTTCCCTGAACTGTTTTTTTCTGAAAGCAAAACTGCAGGACTGTTTATTTCTCATTTTAAAAAGACCAACTTAATAAACGTGTAGCTGGAAGAACCTACCCCGTGCCTTTGTGATGGCTGCAGTGTGCATCTAGTTCTGAGCACACAGAGAATCAAGGAGTAGGTGACTTCAACTTAACCTTCCCTCTGAGCTTGATGAAAAAGCCACAGCAATACAAAAGGGACCTTCTAAGAGACTTGTGCAGCTGCACAGCCCTTTTACTGGCCCCAGGAGCTGTTTAGCTTTTGCCTTCAAGGAAGTGTCAAAGTTGGGGGAACGTCCCCCAAGTGGAATGGCTTAGAAGACTGTATCCTCTGTTGGGAAGTGCACATGCTTCTCTCTTTATAAGCCATTTGATATATTTTTCCTCTCTTTCTCTCACTTCCCCTCCTCCCCTGGCAGCAGGATCTCTGGCCATTGCATGCTTTTCATTAAATCTTTCTGATTGTAAGCTTGTATGTTCTGACACGGGGTCAAAGAGTACCATGGCAGGGAAAAAAAACTCAGCTGCAGAGTGGAAAGCTTTTTCTGGTTTTGATTACTGGACATCTCCAAGTTATTGTGGAGTGTGCTCTTGACTGCAGTCTGGACACTGAGCTACAGATCACCCAGAAAAGGAGAGTTCCATGATGCTTCTGCAACACTGAACTTCTCCTGATGAAACATGAGGGGAAATGGGGTGTGTGGACTTGTGCCTTGGCTGATTTCCACCCTCTCTGGTGCTACTGTCGCTTTTGTCCCACACGGTTCAGCCTTTGCAGTATTCATTGGAGAGGTTATTTAACTTGCTGATGTGAACAACTGACACTGGTGCTGGGTTTAGGTTGTTTGTCTTTAATGAAAGCCCTGTGCTAAGCAAGGAACTCAACCAGTTGCTCACTCAGCTTTGCAGCTCTGTTTTCTGAAGGTATAATCACTTCCTGCATCTTTGCTTCTCTTTGCCTCTGTGCTGCTGCATTGATGGCCTGGGAGGGACCTGCTCCTCCTGCAGCTCCTTTTCTCTGCCCTGAGGCACATCAGCCTGTGGGGAGGAAAAGCAGTTCCTGGCTATTCCCGTGTCTTCTTTAGGAGCCAAAGGCACGGGCTGCTCTGTAACATGGCACATTGGCCCTCTGCTTTCTGAAAAGGGGCCTTTCTGTCTGTTGTGGAGACTGTAGAGTTTGCACCTCGAGGTCATTGGCAAAACCCATCTGTGACCTCTGGGCAAGTGCAGAGAGGCAGAGGGGTAGGTGGTGCACTTAGGATCTGTGACCAGCTCTCTTGGCAGGTGGTTGTGATACTGGCCAAGGCTGCAGAGGTTGGGTGCAAAGGCCCTCAGTGTACCTAGTAGCACTTAATTGCCCCAGTGAGCCTGCCATGGGGCCTCCACCTACTCAGGGGCTCCATTTCAGCTCAGTCTATTATTTCAGTTGCTCCCTGAGCTATGGTGAAGATGTTCCTGTCTCCCATTCCATGCAGCTGTGCCAAACCTCAGACTGGCACCCTGACCCACGGTCCTGGTTTAATGTCAGACCTGCCTGATGCTCACTGGACTGTGTCTAACCCTGCTTACTGGCCATGGAGGTGGCTCTGACCTGCAGTGTGACTTCTGTGATCCCTGACCCTTGAGAGGTCTCAGTGATGGGGTGATTCTCTGGAAATACTCATCTTGGTCTGAAACACTCCCTCAACATGTAGCACAGCAAAACAAGTGGCTTTGGGGATATTTTGTCTGCCCACTGGGGAAGGTGATGCCATGCATCAAACCTGTGCTTTCCTTCACATCTCCAGTGCAGTAAATAGGTTCTCACCAGTTCATTAGTTACAAAATTAATTAGCATTCCAACCGTGGGATGTGATGTAGTTCTTAACCCAGCAGACTGGCCAGGCAAGAGCTTCTCTCCAGCCTCAGGAAAGGACATCTGGGGGTTTGTTTCTTGATTGCTTCTTAAGCTGCTAGTACTCCTACTGTTTTCTGCTGAGATCAGCAATCTGCCCTGTACTGTAGGGCTTGCAGCCTCCCAGGATGAGAATCTACTCTTTTGCAAGATCTTTGCTAAGCAGGTTCCCTGAAGAATATGAGGAACTCACGAGTGCTTGATCCTTAGAAGCAAAGATCATGACAAATGTGTTTACAGAGAAAAAACAATAACAATAAAAATAGACAGGAGGAATTTACTCCTCCAAGAACAGAAGCCAGACTATGGGAAGAAAAATGCTCAGGTTAGATTAGTAAACTTTATAAGAAGGGGAGAGGAAATGCCAAGAAAGCAGGAGTGATATAGGGAGGGACAGGAGGTGGGGAGCTGCCCCCGAGGAGGGGATGCACCATGTCAAGAGGTCACCTGTGAAGCAAAGTCTTCTCTCTGCTAAAGGTGTGGTGTGAACTGAATTGCTGCAGCACTGCCCCATGGAATGCATTCTGCCCTGGGGCAGCTTTCCCGAGGAGCAGCAGAGGTTTCCTTGCAAGAGGTGCTGCAGGTCACCCTGCTGGCTTGCTGCTCCTGCTGGCAGCTGTGTGTCTTCTCCCAAAGGGCAGGTAAATGCACAAAGGCAAATATGTGGCAGCTTTGCTGGCTGGTGCTGTCTCTGGTGGATGGAGACAGGTCTACAGGGGGACTAACTCTTCCAGAGGGCAAGAAACCTGCTCTCACCTGTGATATCTACTCTTGTTTCAGCACTGCTTTGCCCTAAATCCCTCCTGCTCTCCTCTTTCCTAGCTAGCCTGGCAAATATAACGTATTTTCCCCCTTTTCCATGAGGCTCCTAACTTCACCTGTCACTGCAGGTAGTGGAGATTGCAAGCTCTTGTTAACCTTTGGAGATCTACAGAAAAATCTGCCCACGTGCACCTTAGAGGACAGAGTGTAAGAGGTGTTCTAGGCATGGTTGGGAGATGTCCACGACCTTTTGGAGACACACATTTGTCACTCAAGGGTAATGTAGGATAATTGTGTTGTCACTGAGAGCCTCTGCTTTCTTGTTTCTTCACAAATGAAGGGATTTGGGTGACCCAGAGGTCCCTGTTGTATTTGCATGCTGTAGCCCCAGAAGAGTTTTATTGGATATACTACACTCAGCTCACAAGGCACAGGTCCTTGTTGAAGTAATAATTCATACCATGTTCCTCTGAAGCCTTTCTGACTATTGTGGAGATAAATCAAAGCTGAAGAATCTTATTCTGCAGAAAACAGACAGTTGTGTTTTTCCACACAAAGCCAGGAAGAGTGGTGGTGTGTTGTTTGATTTGGAACTGGGTTAAACTGAAAGTACTGAGGAGATGTGAACAACTTGAATCAAAGCTGAAGAAAATTCTCCTGTAATCTCTTATGATTCTCTTACCCAGATAATAGGTGTTTTGTGACTCTTAGCTATTGTAAAACCAGAATGTGTTCCTGCCTCTAAATTTAGTTTGCTTCCTTCTTGTACTTCATCGAGCAATTTCTTCCTTTGGAGATCTTAAATCTTGTATATATCATTACTACCTCTATTCTGCCAAATAAAATGGAAAGCAACACAACCCTGATGTGATGATAAACAAATTCCTAAAGGGATCTCTAGCTTACTGAAATCTGGGCTTCTAACATGAGGACTATATTGGAGCTGACCTGGTGTTGGGAAGGTGTTTCTGGCTGTTCAAGTAGTGCAGAGATCCTATGTCAAGGCTTATTCTTACAGCCTAGACTCTCCACAGCATTGTTACAGGGGAAAAAAGTGGGATTCTTAGTATGTTTATTAATTGCACATGTACTACCAGGTCAGGGTGGATCCTGAGCTCCCTGTCACCTCTGACACGTGCTGACATGTATACAGAGCTCTTGCATGTACAAGATGTCACCCATTACCTGCTAACTGAAATCAAGAATATGCATTTCTTTTTAAATAGTTAACAACTGCTCAGATGTGATGTACTCCTTCAATAGGCTGTCTGCAGCAACTGGAGCAGGTGTTGGCCTTTTGAGGATGCTCTGCTCTGAGGTTGCTGTTGCTCTAGGTGAATACATTTCTCCTTTTTCTTCTTTACCACATGGGTGGAGCTGGCTGAGTAATTATCTTCTGCTTCCACTCACATTTTTAAATTCTGTTTTGAGGAAAATCTAGATTACTACCCGGGAATTGCATTTGTTATCATGAATAAAAAATGCCTTTAGGGTACATTTTTAAAATGTAATGCTGATTTGCCAAGCTTACCTGCACACCACTTTGCAGACCTTTCCATCCAGAAGGGATGATTTGCTTTCAGATTGACTAAAGAGAGTAGCAGTTCCTGAATTCTTCTGTGCTGGGATCTCACAATGAGACAAAGACTGCTGCTAGCTCCAGAGAAGTCAGTTTTAGGTGTGTTGATCCAAAGTGATGATAACCTCAAGCTGCCCATCCCCTGCCATGGCTAGGAGGGATTTTTCTTCAGAAAACCAGATCAGCTTGTCTTCTGACCTCTTATTTCTCAGCTCATTATCAAAGGATTTACTAAAAGCTTGCACCAGAGGCCAAAGGATCAATATCCAGAAACATCTGCACTTCTTCCATTATCTGGTGGAGGTGAATTTTATGTGACATTTGGCCCCTGAAGTAACCTGAGCATGTGAGAGGCAAGCACGTCATCTGTGAACTGGAGATGCAAGAGAAGTGTGTAAATGGCTGTCTGCCAACGTTTGGCTCATCCCAAATAGGAAGTTGTTTTTCTTGCTCATGATTCTTATCTTTTCTGCTCTCCAACCTCTATAATCAACATAAAGCTCGCAGTTATATTAAGGTGGAAGAAAAACTTGGTTGCTGTGCTCTGAGTATTTAACTGTCTTACCAAGCAATGCTTGAGAAAAAAAAAAAACTCCATGGCACTTCCTTTCAAGGTGTTTTCTAAAGCTCTTGCTTAGTTATACATAAAGGACCCATGGATTGAATACATTTGGAAATAGTCCTGACAAAATGGAAGGCTGAGGCCTGTCAAATTCACAGCAAATGCAACAACTGAACAGCCCAGGAGATGCTGGAGAGAAGGAGCTGTGATTTGCTGTTTAAAAGAAGGCAAATATTGACTAAGGGCTGCTGCTTCTTTGAGATGTTCATCTTCAACTAGAATGAGGTGTGTGAGCAAAAAATTATATTTACTTCTGTCTTCCTCGTCAGTCATTGAATGAAAAATGAATTACAGTGAACTGATCCTCTTGAACATTTCACACTTAGCCCAAAGCCAAAGTGCTCAGGGACACTGCTGCTGCTTTTCTCTTGTAAAAAGGTCACATCTGAGCAGAGTCGATCCTTCAGTGGTAAACCTTGGCAGAAATAGTCACTCAGATCCCAGCTAGGGTTTCCTCCTCTGTGGGACAATCTCATTAATGTTAAGAAGCTTCTGTATTTTTGGACACCTGGAATCTGAGCAAAATCTTCAGCTGATTCCTCAAGATGTACCCACTGGTAAGAGATTGGGAAAAAAAAAAAAAAAGGATGGTGTATTATGATTTTCGTAATCCTGTTGTTGTAAAAAGATGCATTTTTTTAAAAAACCTTTGAATTTTGCAGCAAAGAACCTAAATCTGCAAAACTAATTTCCCTCTGAGAACGCTGATCTTTTATAAAATATAAACCTTTTCATTGTAATTTATTTCTCTGGTACCTTCTAGGTGTAGAGGAGCTACAGTAACCTGTGATGCTGAACATGATTTGCTAATAGAGCCATTAAACCTTTATTTCCCTCTGTCCCACGAGAAATTTATACCTATTGAAGGGCTGACTATTGAAATACTCCCTTTTGGCATTATGTAAGTCCATGGGAGCTATTGAAATGGAAATCGGGTTCCCAGACCATCACCCACAGGGGGAAGAGACATCTTTATTGCTGTGTTTTCATTTCAAAAGGAGAGAGCAATGGTCTGAAGGGTGCCGGGAAACAGGACAAATGTGTTGAGGGTTACACTTGGTGCTTTTGGTCCTGAAGAGGTCCCCTCTGTTCCTCAGCAGCCTATGGAGTATTTTCCCAATGAAACAGCATTACAGGGGATGGAAAACAGGGTTAAAAAAATAGTAATAGGGGTGAGACTTATAATATGTATTTATAATAAATACGTATTTGTTTTCATCAAGAGTTTGGGGAAGTAAGATGTTGTGGTTTTCATCCCTTAAAGCTGTGCTGCCCGTTTGGATGTTTGCTCCACGTGGATCAAAATGGTGAGCAGGGAGACTAGTGCTCTTTGTCTATCATCACGGAGTAATTTGTTGTGCAGGATTTGTCTCTGGAGGCAACCAGGGAGCTTTTTGCTACTTTCAAAACTCCTGGAGGTCTCTGAGCTTCCCCTCTAGAAAGGTCTGTTTGGAATACCAATTGTTCAGGTCAGGGCTGTTTTTTGTTGCTGTTGTTTTGTTAGGGGCCTCCTGTCGTTGTTGGTTGGTGTATTGTTGTTATTTTATTTATTTCCCCCCCTATAGCTTTTACCAGAATGGCATTACATTTGTATATAGCTTTTTATTTTTACTTTTCCCTCTCTTCTGAGATACTGCATTGTCATCATGCCTTCAGAAGCACCTGGTGGCCCTGTTTCTTTACCTAGTGCCAAAATAAACTAGCCTAGGGCTATGTGTCCACTGTCGTTGTCATTACTTGATCCTGACAGCAATGTATTTTCTTTGCAAAGAGGTAAATGCTTTGAGAACCACACATATTTTCACCTCTGAAGCCCAAGCAGCTCTGTCAGACTTCATTAGAAACACCCAAGTGTGCATGCTCTGGAGTGTATTTTTGCTTTCTCATTCAGTGCATCTAGAAAGTAATTTTTAATGCAATGCTGACTGTCCAAATTGAAAATGGCAGTTGCATTTTTGTAAGAGATGGTCTTCTGGATGATGGGCAATCTTAACTATGTAAGATGTTGCTGCATGACATGTGACCCTACCTCTGTCTCTAAAAACAGGGAAGCTAGTTGCTAGATTTTTTTCTTTGTCATAAGAAGACGGCCCTAAAAAAAGCCCTAAAACTGTAGAAAAGCTCGAATTTTATAATTATGCCCTAAATAACCCAAAAGCATCGTTGAGTGTGTCGCTGATAATGGCATGCTCAGAGAGAATGGTACTGTTGAATTATATTAACAGAGTTTCAGGGGAGACATATATTAAACTACAACCTCTGTGAGCTAAAGGCCAGTAGCTCTGGCAAATATGCACCATCTGGAGCCTGCGTGTCTCCAGAGCTGTTTTAATGTCCTTGGATCATCAGTAGGTGGATTTTTAATTTTTTTTTTTTACTGAGATTCAAGTTCAAACCGTCAGAACTTGTACTTTTCTAGCTTTGCTGAGCACAGGCTTGGAGCATAATGACATTTTAATAGCCTTGTGCTCTTAATGAAACCAGTGGTTGTACTGTGAGACAAAGGTGAGTGTGAAGGGGGGTAGAAAACACTTGATTTTGAGCTGCCCTTTCACAGCAAAATCTTTAGATCAAAAAGTCTGAAAGAGCAATCTGCAAGAGAGAGCAGGAGAAATGCAGAGTACCAGTGGCTGGGAGGAAAAATTCTTCCCACTGCCCTAAGAAGCTCAGCACTTGCACACTGGAAGGGAAAAGGTGAAACACAGCTGTCCTGGAATCTTCTAGGGAACGATTCTTTTTGTCCTGAAGTTTGGCCCCAGGAGGCAGGTGAGGTATTTCTCCATCAGCCCTTGATGGAGGAAATCTAAGAGAGATAGGAACAAGCTGTGGGCAATTTGAATGGCTTTAATTATTCAATTAACTGCACCGGTGTGGGGGGAGAGTTCTCATATTTCCTTGAACTAGGAGTAGGGAATCCTCAGGACTTTTTGATGACCTAGCTGATAAAAAGCCTGTCCAGAAGATCAGGATCAGGACCTTTTCATCCCTGCCTCTTCAAGTGAAGAAAGGTGGCAACTACTCCTTGGAGAAGAGGTATCCCAAAGCTTTTAGGCAACCTTATCTGGTCTTTAATGCTTACTAGGAACTATTACTCTTTTAAAGCATTTGATACCTCTGTTGAGTGGTGTCAGCTTGGAGTTCCTTAAAGGCTGCACCTGTGTGCTAGTTTTCAAAGCTGTTGCACAGAATCCTTCCAGAGAAGTGACTGGGGAAGGAACAGCAGCAACAGTGGCTGACTTGGGAGCTGTGAGCCCCAGCAATGACTGCCTGGCTCTGCCAGCCCAGCAGCCAGGAAGAAGAGGACAAGGTGAGCCAAGCCATGGGTGAGGGAGCTCAGCTGCTTCACAAAAGTTTGGGCAGACACCTTCACCTCTTGCACCTCCGGGGATTTCTTACCAGTGTGTAAATGTTGGTCTCGTCTGTAGAGAGACCTGCATGCTGTTAATTGTAGGGAGGGTCAGGCTTCCCCTCTTCTCCTGTGTGGTGACCCTAGCCTCAGGTAAGCCTAAATAGGGCTATCTAAAATGCATGTGAATAGGTACTTGGAGCCCTTAACTTTGTAAATAACTATTTATAAAGGCTTTTGAAATGCTTTGCTGTATTCAGACTTCCCACCCTACTCTTCGTTCTTACTTCGTTGCAGAACGACATGAGGTAGCCATAAAGCTGTGCTTGAAGTGTACCAGCTATTGTGCCTAGTGTGCCAGGGGGATAGCTGGTGAGCCCAGCTGGTGTGAGGCAGGGTTGGCAGCTCACCCTGGCTTCACTTATCTGTGCCAGAGGTGGGAGCCACTAATTGCAGTGGCAGGTGCTAACGGTTACCTTTGATTTGATGGCTGGGGGAGGAGAGGAGGAACTTGCATCTGAGTCAGAGTGGGGAAGAAGGACTCCGAAGTCAAAGCTGCACTGGTTGAACAGGTTTGGAGTTTCTTTGTTTTGGGAAGCTTGGTCACTTTGCAAGTGTGAGAAGGGGAGAGAAGGAATAACATGCCTGGCTTCTCATACAGGTGGTAGGTTTCTGCTATTTTTGTACTGCTTCAGTTCGAATAATGACAGATCCTAAACAGCATGAATCTGTGTTTAAAGGCTGAGCCCAAGCTGTGAAGGCATCTCTCAAGAAAGAGTATTTTTGCTGAGAACTCAGTGAGTGATGAGTTGAGCTTTGCCTAGTGGGCATGTGATGTTGTGCTGGGTGCTGCCTGGAAGCAGCATCACCCTAAGGTGACTGGGGGTAAACAAGTGGTCTGGGTGTTACTGTCTGGTTACATGTTTCTGGAGAAGGAGGTCTACCTTCCCATCCAGTTCTCAGCCTTCCCCATGTCTAGTTCCATCTTTTTGGTGCTTTCCTTGGGACTTCTTGACCTGGTTGTTCAGGTAATAGATATAGTGCTCCTGGCTTTCTGTTCCTGAGTGTTTTCCCAGGTTAATGGACTAGTAGAAGTTCTCCAACCTTGCTTTTATTTGAAATGCTTCAGAAACCTGTTACTCTTGGAAAAAAAGCAGTGTTGGATGCTGCCAGGGGAAAGGTAGGCCACGTGGTAGCAGGGAGTACAGTGCAAGCTCCTGCACAAACACATCACTAGTGGCTGGATCCTAAGCTGTGAGTTATTTGGGTAGCTGTGTGCTCACAGGATGCACAGGTGTGTAGGTCTGTGAAAAGCCCTGGGGACACGAGGGTCAGGTGTATGGGAGTTGGAGTTTTCAACATGCAGGAGTTGAGAGATGAGGAAACTGTCCCCCCGGGGGGAAGTTTTGAGAAAGAGAAATGAGATCTTTCTTGAGGTGGTTTCTAATCCTCTCCTCTGCTAAAGTGCTGGCTACTAAGAAACCAGCGTGGTAGAGAAGGAGAAGAGCTGGCTGCCCAGGGAATTGTGAACTCAGGAACCTCAGCGTCACAGCAATAAAATGCAGGAGCACTAGAACAGAGCTAGGTAGAAAGAAGAGAAGCACAGGGTGTGACTGAAATCCTGCAGCCAAAGGTGTTGATCAGGAAGCCAAACAGCATGATGGCAGTTTGTAGCCTCCTTATCAGCATCTTGGGAAGCTGACTCCAGCCCAAGTTGATTCAGATGCCAGAGGACTGGCTCTTTGTGTCCGTGGGCATGAGGTGGGATCAGACTTTTAATTGAAGTGCCTGGGTCTGCCTGACTTGCTCAGGTGGCTTGTTTCAGTGACAAATCACAGCATGTTCTCTTAGGAGTGTCTTGGCTTGAGCATTGGTGGGGCAGTTGTGCTAAAGCATCCCCAGAGCACTGGTGAGATGATGATTAAACAACAGCTTCTAACTAAAGTGAGACACGTGTGCCATACATAAGGGATCACCACAAAAGGAAACAGTAGGAGAAGGGCAGGACAGGAAACGTTTCTGGTGAAGAATGTAAAATGGTATTTTGGCTTTTTCAGAGCATGTGGAGAACGTGGGTGGTTCGACTGGAATGTATTTAGAGATCTGTCCCTAACGTGGCTGAGGGAGGGAGTGATGGGGGAACCACAGTCCTAGGCAGCTCCTTCCTCACAGTCATCACTGCCTAACAGATGCATGCAGAAGCCCCCCTTCCCGTGGTTGTTGCAATAAAAGGATAAATCTGAAGTGTTGCACCAGGTTCTGATGCACTGTGGTTCGTGCAACAAAAGCAGGAGAGAAAACAAAGATGCAGAACAGGGCTACAAGGCACCCTAGGGAAGGAGACAGGAGGTATCCCTGCTTCTCAGCCACTTCTGAGAAGGCTCTTCTTCCCAAGAACCACCCTGCTTGGTCCACCCCACACCTCTGGGAGTTTGCTGGTGTTTTAAGAGTTCCTCAGGAGCAGTCTTTTGAACTCGAGGCATCCAGTGTGAGCTGTTTCCAGCCTCGTGTGCTGTGCTGCAGATCTCTGTCACGCCTGAGTCAAACTGTGTCAGTCAGCCATCCCAGGAGCACATGCAAATCTCATTTAGGCCTTTACAGACAAGATGCAGAATTCCCTTTGCTCTTGGATAGGTTTTTCCACAGCGTGGTATTTGGCTGCTTAGTCACACAGTTATCTTTGTGCTTTAAGAATGGATTTGACTATGGTCTCCTTGGCTGTGCTGCAGAAGAATGACTATTTGTCTTAGCTCAAACACCTTGCTATGAGTGTCAGATGTGCCAGCAAGTATGTGCTCGGTTAAACAGGCTCCTTAATAGGTTTTGTTATCACTTGAGTGCCCTGCACTTGAACCGTGTCTCTTAAAGGACTATTTAATGAATTTCTGAGCCTGACAAGTAATGTTCTTTGCTTGCTTGTTATGTAAAA
>WYEA01001382.1:19806-49541 GCA_033558465.1 Alcedo atthis
CCACCTGGGGACTTTTCCATAGCTTGCTAACCTTTCCTGTTCCCACAAAAAAAGGGGGAAATCTTCTAGCAATAAGCAAAGGTTTTGTTTTAAGGGATTTGGCAGGACCCAGCCACCCTCATTGATTCGAGCACAGAACTTTGAATGTGTATATTCCAACATAAATGTTTGGGGGTCATTCCTTATCTGGTATAAGTGGAAATACTTCCATGTATTTTCCATGTAACTTACCCTCGTTATAATTTGAGAAATGTTGATCTTCAGTGGTCTCTCTCTTTCCCATCTCCTCTCCTTCCTACAGCTAGCTGTTTTGCTCCTTGTTCTTATTTCCTTCTATGAAGTGTGCTGAACTCTCCATGGCAAATCAGCTGCTGATGGTGAAGGGTGGACTTGTTTGGAAATTGCAGCCACAAAAGCCAGACTCTGCAGTGTAACGAGGCCACTAAACCACCTGCAGGAATTTTTCAAGCTGGCTTTATGTGCTCTGCAGAGAGAAGTGCAGGGAGAGGCCACTGCACCATTGTCCTCCTACTGATGATGCAGACTGGAATTGCTGCTTCTGAAATGCTGCTTGTGTCAGGTTGAAGCTTGGCTTTGTGTCGTCCTAATTCCCCAGTCCAGACCACAGCAACCACACCAAGTTAGAGCAGCCTCGAGGCTCTTCCCTTGTTCTAATGCTGTGCCACCAGCAAATTGCTCAGAGAGATCAAATCTTTGACTAGACCCTGACCCAGTGGCTCAGCTTCAACCCAAAACGTAACCACTTGGGCTGGGAGCAGACAGATTACATTTGGACTTAAACAACATACAAGCAACTGATTAGAAAATACAAGGCCTTAATTCCCTGCTTTGATAGCCTTCTTCCTTTCTGTCAGTTCATCTTGTAGCTCATGACTGTAGGTACTTCTAAAACTTCTGGTTTTGCTGGAAAGGGTTGGTCTGTCTGGGAATTAGAAATGTTCATGCAGTCTCATCTTCATTTTTGGATCAGAGGGATGAATTTGAAGGGAAGAAGTAGTTTTCTTGTTCTGTAACATTTGTTAAGATTCTCTTTTTTTAAATTTTTTTCATTTTCAGTATTTTCCTCCTAAACTGGAATGAGTTTTACTTCAGTTGTGTGTTTCCTGGTAATTGACAAGAAGCCCAAACTTGTTGGGACCAGCAGAAAAGGCACATAAGGTACCCAGGCTTTCTAAAATGAGAACATTTTTAGCCCATTCCAAAATGTTAAACTGGGAAATGGATGAAACTGGTCTATTCCTGTAGCTGGATCAGACCTCAGTGAATCAGCACTGAGAAATGAGAAACCACCTTCCTGGGGAAATTCCTGCCAAACTGTACCCTGGCATGACTCCCCCCTAATTTCTGTGATTCTGTGATTCACTGATTAATTCAGGAGCTTCACAAGTAGGGTGGCTGCAGAGGACAATAGGTCAAAACCTTGGTGCTGCAGTCCTGGAACCCAGCTGTGACTCACAACTGAGGATGGGGAAAAAGCCCTGTCCTATCCTAAATCCCTTTTATCTTCCAAATTCCCCAGAATGTGAACAAGTTTACACTTCTGATGCTTAAGGAGTGTTGCTGCTCGGGGAGAGGTGACTTGAGCATGGTTCAGGGAGAGCTCAGGGCAGCAGGGGTAAAGCAGCTGTATGTGCAGAAGAGAGGTATGTGGCATGCTGGTGCACTCAGGTCTAGACCTGCCTGTTGTCTAGCCCTGCCTCGTGTTTCTAGCTTGTAATGAAGTGCCCCAGTACTGATGTAGACAGTGGATCTGGGATGAGGGCACATGTTTACATGCTCCTGACTGCCAGGCTGCTGCTCTCCCAGTAATGCCATGCTTGCTGGGCTGCTTGGGGCACCAGGCAGGAGTGTGGGACCCAAAATATGTACCTGCAGCCTTCTGAACACTGCAGAGCCTCCTGGCTGTGTGATATAAACTGACCAACGTGCTGCACAGAGGTCAGGTGAAAAGCCTGTTCTAGAAAAGACTGTGAGGTTATGTGAGGTTTATATACTCAAGAACTTGCTGAAAGTTGCTGGAAGAAACTTGAGAGCCTCCTTCATCCCAGCAGGGATTAGATATTGGGAGAGATTTGCTTTTGATTTAATTTGTCTTGCATGGCACACCTGCCTTTGCTCTGGGTAGAGTTATCTTGCCCTGTCTGTACATTTTTAGCTCTCTAATAAAACCCAGCCATGGGACCAGAAGCCTTTGACTTCTCTCTTGGCTGCCTCCAAGGCCAGGTGTGGCAATTCCACCTCCCCAGTCTTGTCTTATTTGGCCCAGTGCAGAACAGCTTTTTACTAATGAAGATTCAGGAACCAAAGACCTGCCACAGTTGCTGTGTTTGCAAGGAGCAGAGATGGTGAAGTGTTTTGGCCATCAGGGTTCCAGCCCCCTGCCTGGCTGGGGTGTTTGCTGCCTGCAGTGCTCAATAAAGCCTGCTTGGGCTGTTCTCCACACACAGATTTTGAGCTGTAGGTTTTCTTCCAGGAAATCTGCATTTGGCTTTATAACTTACTGGGAATGGTTTGCTGAGTAGCATGAACTATCCAGCTGAAGCTCAGAGTGGTGAGAACATAACCTGGGCACTCAGTTTTGCACCTGGGTTTTGGGGAGCTTGAGAGGCTTCTTTGGGTTTTTGTTGAAGGAAAGAGATCACCTTAGTGTTGTCCAGATTCTTTATCTTCCACCTGCTGCCCTGGTTCCCACCATGCTGGGTTCCCACCATGCTGGTTTTATCACCTTTCCAGGCTGAAAGAAAAACCTGTGTGCTTGATTACCTCTCCCTTGGAGCCCAGGCCACCGTGGTGGTACTGCAGGGGAGGGCACTGTGCCACAGCCCTTTTCAGCTCCCTGGCTGGAGCTCTGTGAGGAGTCCAGCAACACTTTGTGAGAGAAATCCCTCTGGCATTCTGTGTTGCAGCTGGATTTACTGGAAACAGGTCCTTGATTAAAACCTTCCTTGCACGAAGCTTTTCCCACCTACAGACAGTGGTGACTGGAACAGTCCAAAAGCCTCCAGCAGCTGGTTCTTCTGTAGATGTCTGGCAAGAAGGCTCTAGAGCTGGAAAACAAGGCTTAGCTTCTTTAACTGGGGGCAGTGCTGTGGGTCTGAGTATCTCTGAGCAGGTGATGACCCTCCAAGTTCCCTGTCCTGCTCACTTGTAAGCAGTACCTTGGGGCTGTGTTTGCAAGAGGGGTTTTGGAAGACACCTGCATTACAGAGTGATGGATGCTGACACCTGAATTTGCAGACCCAGACCTTGATAGCTTCTGTCGGGGGGGTTACTGTTTAGTTTCTAATGAAATATGGAGCTGCTCCTTCAGTATTGCTCTGATTTTTCAGAAGGGGTGGGGTTGAGGTGAGAATATGGGAATTCTGTGTTTTGTTTTGAACAATCCTGGATAAACCTGGGGAAGTCTGTGGCTGTTTGTGATATTCCTGCTTCCCGTGCCATCTAACACTGTCAGAGGAGGTGTATTCCTGTTGACTTAGCCCCCTGTGAATACCTGCTGAAGGCTTCAGACTCTTCTTCTTTTAATTGATGTGATTTGCTCTGCTGGAGACTGTGTTTACAGCCTAGATTGTGACTTTGGCCCCAGCATGCTACTCATTTCCTCGCAGACGAGCACAGACAAACCTGAGCCTGTCTGCCTGGGCAAAGATGGAGTTGAGTGGGAGCCAGACACCTCTTAGCATGGAGTCAGAGCTGGAGCTGCAGCCTGCCAGGCTCTCTGCAGCTCCTCTTGCAGCCAAGAAGGTGATCGAGCCCCCGTTGCACATTATGCCTATCCCCTGGGAAGCCCTTGCTCTGCAGCTTCCCTCCATGCAGTCGTTTTTTATTAAATCCCACCCTGTCCAAGCAGGTGTTTGGGGTTTGCAGGTGTCTGGGCTCATGTTGTGCTGGTGGGCAGCAGGAGCAGGTGCCAGGTGAACTCTGGTCCTTGGGATAGCTCTCTTGGCTCAGGTGCAAAATGAGCACGAGTGGAAGACAACCTTTGCATTTAAAGTCTTCCACAGAAGATGGAAAAGCCATTTTTTGGGTCAAAATGGTTGTTCCAGATGGGTAGTTCTGCACAGAGGCTGCTACTGCAGGCATCAACTTCAGCTGTGTTGATATAGATTTGGATCCTAGCTCAAAAGAAATGAGCTTTATATTGGATTAAGACTATCTCAAAGCTAAGGAGAGACATCTCCTTACCCCTCTGTCCAACGACTGGTTTTTGGGTGAGGAAACAGATAAAAAAAACCAGTGTGGGCTGCCTGCTGAAAAAGCTACCTGGTGTCAATAGGGAAGGACCAGCCCTCAAACTGGCAAGGAGACCCCCCAAGAAGTATTGTGCCTCACAAAATGCCAGTTGTCTGGGAACAATTTAGTGAGAAAAGTGCTGGTTTTGATGAATTTTAGTTGCTGAAAAATATTGGACGAAAATGTTTTGAAAACTGTTATGACCTTTGCTAAATGGCAAAGTTTCAATGTTTTTAGGTCCAAATGCTGCTTCATGTTGATAGCTTGCATTAATTGAAGGTTAAAAAAAAAATGTTGGAACTGAAATTAAATTCCTGAAAATGAATAGAAACAAAATGTTCTCTTCCTCTTTTCCTCCCCCAGCATTCTTATTTCTGAGGAAATTGTGAGTTGGGTTTCTTTTTTTTCTTTTTTTTTTTTTTCTTTTTTTTTAAAAATTCTCTGAACTGGGATATTTAAAACCTCACAAATTATTGTGGGAGGGCATCCCATCCACCTCGCTCTCCACCTTCTCTAATGCAGTTGTTGGTATTAAAGTGTGTTTTATTTCATTTTGTGATGGAGTCTCAAGCAATTTTTAGACATCCCAAAGGGAGTCTCTGGCTCTGTGGAGAAACTGGGGTGTGTAGCCTGTCCTCGATGCTCTCATCTGCCCAGAACCATCTGTTGAGCTCCTGGCAAGTCTTCTGTCACCCCATCTGAAGGGAAAGAGTGTGATCAGTGTGCTGTGATTTGTGCTGTGGCTAAGTGACAGATACCCTGTGTTTGCTAAACTAACACACTGGGAAAGCATTAAATGATCACTTGAAGTGCACCACGGCTAAAAGGAGCCATTTGTGTGTACAAGTTGGGAGCCTGAGCTCGTGTCTAAACATATGGAATATAAGGTAAACAGGACTGTGCAGCAGGGGCTGTCTTAAAAGCCTCACCAAGCAAATACTGATCACTGGTCCAGAACTACAGACAACAGGAATGTCATCTGGCTAAGGCAGCTGAAGCAAAAGCCTGTGTGTGTGATATTTGCACTTACCAGACATCTTGCAGTCAGGTGAAGGAACTGGGGTGGAGAGAGGAGGAGGGCCTGAAGCTGCAAGCTTCATCCTCTTCAACTGCATTGGAGTGAAAATGCATATTTCCATCTTGCTTCTTCAATTGAAAGGATTATTACAAAGCCTGTTGTGTGGAGTGTGCTGGGAAACAAACAGTGCTTTTCCAGCATCCCAACTCTGCCATGTTTCTGGCTGATGTGAAGAGTAATCACTGTTCCTCCTCTGGCTTTGCTGTCTTTGGCTTGTCCATCAGGTCATGAGTCGCATCACTATAGGTGAGTGATGATTCCTGACTTCCAGATGTTAGGGTACTGGCTCCTGAGTTGGTTTAGCATTTTGAGGTGTGGTGGGACAGTTTTATTGCACTCTGAGTCTCCTCAGTAGGAACAAGAGTTTGCACTTTCACCATATTCATATCACACTGGTGCCAGTTTGGATTTTGGCTTTGTGCAAAGGTTGTAGAATTCACCTTTGCTTTCTAGGGATGTTCATGAAGTAGAAAAGTAGAGTGAATCTCTTTCTCTGAGTCCATGTAAGCTTGTAGAAAGATTCTACTATTAGTAAGTGCAGTGGGTTTGAAACTTGTAAGTTTCAAAGCCATAAGCTTCAGTGAAAATACTGCAAATTAATATATAGCAATTGTAAAATGATCTTTTTCGTGCTGAGGGTGCTCCCAGAGGTCCCAACAAAAGAAAGCAGCATGGGTAAGATGCAGTCTGAAAGCATAGTTTGGGGACTGATGTGTGGTGAGGTGTAATGTTCCTCTAAATAATAAATACTGTCTTTGAGTTGCTGGCAATATTAATTTTATCTTGGTTGTTGATCTCTTTCTGAAATGTGGAGCACTTGGAAAACCCTGTCAAACTGATTTGTCCTAAGAAGGGCTCCTGTAGCACAGCCAGTAATTCAACCTGCATCCTCTGCCTGTTCTCTGATAGCAAAGCCCTTCTTCATTTTCCCTGTTGGTGTCAGCAGAAGTGCCAGGTATTAAAAGGTTGGGATGTAAGCAATTTGAAGCAGGATATTTAAAAATAAATGATGGCAAACAACAACAAGAAACCCCACAGGCAAAGGATTTTTAAGATGTTTTGCCTCACTTGGATCAGTGCAATTATGGTGGAAGAATGAATGGTTACAAATAAAGAAAACCTGAGATGGAAAAATCAAAATCCATAATTGCTAGGAGACATGGCTAAACTCTTTGTATTATATATATTGCCTAAATTCAAAACAATAATTCTGATGATTAATTGTGAAGCCATTTTAATTTGTTTAATGCTTCTAACAGTTCACTCTGGTAAACTGCTGTTGTTTGAAATACTTCTTGCATCTTAATATGTCTCTCAGTACCAGGTCTGCTTTATAAAATACATCTTGCAGGTGCTATTATTTTGGGTCCTCAAGTACCTTTGAATTCTCCTTTTGCTGAACATTGGCTCAAAGCAGCAGAGTATCAGTGATGCAGTGTTCCACTGGTGCAGTTTTTTGTGCTTCATAATTACCTTGGTTTGAGAGGGTGAAACTCAAATATGTTTTGAGTATCCTGTGACCCTCTGAGCAGCTGTTTTGATGAATAGGATGTAACACTTGGAGCAAGAACTTACAACCTTTTCACATCTCTGCTGACTTTCCCTAATAGTTGTCCTTGCTTTCAGTTCTGCTTTTTGCTTAATGTTTAAAATGGACTTCTTAAAAATTACTTCTAAAAATTATTTTTATTCTCAAAATTATCACCGTGGGCATTTACCACAAGAATGTGGAGTTGGGCTGCATCTGAACAGAAAAATGCAATTCCCTCTTTCTTCAGTGTGCCATTTTTCCTCTCAGCCTTACCAGCCCAGTGTCCAGGCCCTACATATTTTAAAAATTACCAAAAAAAAAACCCCAAACCAACACTAAAAAACCCACAACCCTGATTTTTCAAAAAATTGGACATTAAAGATTAAAGATCTGGAATCTGCTTTTCCTCAATTATTGTGCCCAGGACCTAGGTGTTATACTCAGAAAGGGATAGCAGCTCAGATTCTGAGAAACTCAAAGCCTTTGCCTTATGAGGGGTGTTCAAATCACTTCAAAACATCTTATGGGATTTTACAACCGTATTATTTTTGCTTTCAATTTTGATTCAAAGAAATCCTCAGTCTTAAAGATTAAAAACCCACTCACCAATCTCTTCCTGTATCAACTCGTCAAGTTCCATCAGAGCTACTTGTTGAGTTGTGTCCATGTCAATTTTGAGCTGCTATGCTACCCGGTCTGAAAATCTTGTCAGGGATTTCAACTGGTTGCAAAAGGGAGTGCCAAAAGTTTTTCAGATTTAGAAGCCTTGCTCTTTTTTTTTTTGTTTTTTTTTTCTTTGTTTGGTTTGTTCTTTTTTTAAAGTTCTGCAGAATTTGAGAAGTACCTGGCAAGGCTGGTCTCTGTGTGTGTAAAATAAGCTGGACAGTAACAGATCTGCAATGTAGCTGGATTATTTACATTTTCCTATTCCTAAATATGTTTACACTCGAGAAAAATACAAGTTTTTTTGTGAACACGTGACTCTTAGAGCTATTTCTTGGCTTTATATCATCAAGGCTCTCTGTTATTTTCCACAGATGCAATTCTGCATATGAGATTTCCACAGACAAATAGTATCCTCTCTTTTCTGGGTCTTTGGAAAGTAATGTGGAAATCCAAACCAACCCTGATCCCCCTGTTGAGGTTCTCTTTGAAGAATGATTGCTTTGTGGTTTCTTTAGGACACAGCTTCGAGTTTGGAAGCAAATGCAAAGAGAGCAGATTCTAGCCAGCAATTTCACCTGACAGCAGGGTGCATTTCTTTGGTTTTACTGCACAGGCACCCAGAACTCTGGCTGCAAGGCACTAATGAAGCAATTAATGAAAGTGGCACATAGATACCCCATAGAGAACAGCTGGTCTCCTTTTCACATAAAATTCAGCATCCAGAGCTACCTTATGCCACTGGCCTTCTAAGGTAGCTGCTTCTACATCTCAAAGTGTATGGGCTTTGGGCAGTTATCTGTCTCTGCCTATTGTAAAATTCATCAAAAGCATGAGCTGTCTAATAATGTTACTAATTACTACTAGCTTAGTGCTGGCAGTGTGGCAAATGGTGCTTGCCAGGTGTATGGCAGCAGTATCTGGTAGGGCAGTAGCTCCCTTTTAATGAGGGCAGCTTGCTAGTTTGGTTGCTTCCAGCAGCTTGCTTGGAAATGCTGTCTCCAGGATTGAGGAAGAGGAGGAAGCTTCCTCCTGTAGCTGTGCCCAGAGATCCTGCTGACTGTCTTGCACGAGCCTTTCAGCAGCCCTTGAGAGATTCTCTCTGGGGAGCAGTGGGAGATAGGAACCATCCAGGACCGTGGACTTTTAACAAAGTCCTGTGTGTGTTTGAAAGCTGGTTTGGAGTATTACAGTGTGAAACTGTGATGTGATGTTTTGTCTCTTTCACTGTTTCAGAGGAGGGCAAGTCACAGCTTTGCTACCTAAGTAGTGCAGGTAACTTATGAACAAATACCACGGGGTCCAAAAGGCCTCTTGTTCTTCCCAAGTATCAAGGGGCTATTGTGTTGTTTGCTTAAAGCTGCCTCTGGCAGGGCAGGCTTTGCTGGCTGAGGAGAGCTGGTATTTCCATCTGACCAAAGTCCCTGTGCTGTGTAGTGGGCAGATCTGTGACAGGCATGCTCACACCTCCGTGTGTGGTGCTTCAACCAGGATCTGAGATGCACCACCAGACTCTGCACACCTGAGATGGTTACATCGTGAAGTGTACCTGCCCCGATCTGTACCTCTGAATGGGGAGCAGCCCCGAGTCTATCAGCAGTTTTGGCTTGGGTAGGAAAGTCCTGATGAGCAACGTGGTACTGTGGGGCCTCGGAGCATTGACAGACTGTGTCCCAGGGTCTTAGTTATTTAATCTGAGTTTTGGTGAAGCTGCTGCCTGCAAGGAAAGGAAGTCACCAGCCCCAGATGAGAGCACAGCCCTGGGGGTGCTGAAGTGCAACGTTGGCTGGGTGTCAGAGCTGGGGACTGGGATGGGAATGCACCGTATCTGCACGTGGCTTTGCCAGAGCCCAGAAGTGGTGCCTACACGTTGTCTGCCAGCAGTGCTGGAGGCTTCTGTGACACCTCTGCGTGTGCCTGTGGGAGAAGTGTTCCCTGGTGAGAGGATGATTAGGAAGCAGTGACCTGGCACAGACATCACAGGGTGCACCCTTTGTAATCTGCCCCGTGCTGATGCAAGCTTCGGTTCAAAACTTGTCACCTAGGATTTGACTCGTCTGTGTCCCTTGTCACTTGAGCTGTAAAGGGTCCAGCAACAGAAAATGGTGCATTTCCTAAGGAAAAATGGTGCAAGATTAAAGGTATCATTTACTTTCTCATTTCTTACTGTGTTGCCTCTGGTATCCTGTCCTCATTCCAGGGCAAATCACACATTTAAGAACTATCTGGTTGTGGTATTGATAAAGACAAATCAATAAATTGTCCTAAAATCCTGGTGCTTTTAAATGGGAAGGTTGTCTGAGGTGGGGGTTAAGGTGTGTGAAAATGTGGCAGTGATGATTGTGCAATGGGAAGCAAAGGAAGTCCTCTCCCAGATGAATTACAGTGTGATTAAGAGCAGTCTACCTGCCAAAGTCCTCCCGAAGGGCTTTGGTGGGGTCTGGTATGTCTCCCTCCTTCCTGGCCACGTTTGCAGCGCACACAATCTCCTGTGCATTGCTTCCCAGGCGTCTGCCTGAAGCTGGCTGGCTGCCCTTGGGATGCTTCCCTACAAGCTGTGCTTGTTGGCTTTGCACGGCCTGGGTGAAACCAAGGTTTAGACTGGCACAGCCTGGAAGCCTCTGTGCTTTGGTGCAGCCTCTGTTCCCGAGAAGCAAGTCCAGAGGATGGGGAAGGGAGAAAGGTTAAGGTGCTGGTGCAACCGGCAGGCACAGGGAGGGGGAGTGGAGGGAAAGGGTTTGCAGACGCAGCTCCTTTTTTATTTTTATTTTTTTCTTTGCTCTTATCTGCCACCCTGGCAGCAGCCTCGGTGCTCCAACACAGCTCTTTGGGAGCTGGCCCAACGCTGAAATGAAGGCAGGAGGGAGTGCAGCTCGTTTCTGGCTCTCGGCAGCCCTTTGTCTCCCAAGGCTATCAGCTTTCTCTGAGGAGACACATCAGCGCCCAGCACTGGATAAGAGCGTTTGAAGTCCTCTCTTTGATATGCGTCACTGCTTCTGTCACACAACACAAGACCTTCTCCGGTTTGGTTTTTTTTTTTTTTCTTTTCCTTGCTGCAGTTTCACCCACCCGGTATCACAACCAGAGGTGAAACAGCTGAACCACGTGTCTTGAAATAACTGGAGTTTGGGGAATGCAGTTTCCCAGAGAGAACAGTTGTCACCTTCAGAGGGTCTTAGCAGGAGTGAAGATGAGTCTTGTCCATCCGTGAACAAACTGAGCTTTATTTCATTTGATCCACTTGCTCTTGGTCCCCATGATGACAATAGTGTGGACTGTAGTGGAAGGTATTTCTTCATGGAATCTTTCTGGTTAGGAAAGACTTTTAAGATCATCAAGTGCAACCATTAACCCAGCACTTCTAGGTCACCCCTAAACCATGCCCCTTGTTTCGGGATTTTGTCACTAATGCCTGCTAAGGACACGCAAACAGAAACCAGTTTGTGTTTTGGGGGTGTTGTAAAATGTTTGAAGAGGGGGATTCCTGGTTTGTCTACCATCAGGAGGCTGCTTAGAACTTGTGCACTGGAGTGCAGAGCATTTAGGTGGTGGTTAATCTTTCATCTAAAAGGCACATGGCTCCTGCTAATGGGGTAACGAGCAGGTATAGTGGCATAGTACATGAGTGTGCTTGGTGGGATGATCTAGCTTGGCCACTTGTGAGTTGGGATGTATGAGCAGCTGGTATCCCAGTGAAACCAGTGCTCACAGAGTTAATGTTTGACAGTGCTCTGTATCAGCTGACCTTTTGCCATTAGAAGTCAAGTCATGCATGGACTCTTAACCAAAGGAAGAAATCATATGAAGGGGTGGAGTGAGGTACATAGCCAGCAGGCAAAGCAAACAAATGATGAATGAGAATTAAAACATGTCAGGCTCTAACCAGAAGGGAAACTGTTCTGAGAAGCTCTCTCCAATCTCTGGTTGTATTGCCATTTCTAAGTGAGGGTATTACGAGTACAATGAGCTGTGCAGGATCAATAATAAAACACATTCACTTTGGATCTTGCTATTTCTGCTGTGCAGGCAAACAGTATTTCACATGACTGCTGAGAAGGAAAAGCTAATTAAAGAACTGTTATTTAATTGGCCTAGGTTCATCTCTATCTAATAATCAACAGTAGACAAGTGAGTCTGGAAATAAAAGCTCTGGAGGGATAAAGTAACTTGACCAATATTAAAATAAATCTAGGCTTGAAATAAGAACTTGTAATTCCCAGCAGAAGAAGCTTGCTCAGCTGACCAAAACCATCTCTTGCATGTGTTGCTGGCATAGATCCTCAGAACACAGCACAGTACAGATACCTTGTTTTAAAGAAATTACTTCTGTAAAGCTTGTCTTGGTGCTTCTATTCCTCCACGAGCAGTGGTGGCTTGGAGGCAAGTAGACCAAACTGAGGGAAGATGCATGTGGTGCATGGGTGAAGAGTCTGGACGGTCAAATTCCAGCAAGATGATTGTGTGGAGCTGCTTGGAAGAGCCCAGCAGTGTTTTTGTTCATTGTGAAGGTGTGGAGTGGCCCATAGCTGGACAGAATTCAGCTTCTCTAGTTGCAGTGCATTCAAAGGGGTTGAGGGCTGTCTGTGATACTCACTGGTACCTCTTCTCAGCACATCACATTTTTATGTCATTCCTGAGAAGCATCTGATCTCTGTAGGACAGAGGCAAGGTAAAAATGTATGGCTAGTGCTTTAATGGAAACTGCTTATGTGGGTGAGTGCAATGAGGGACCTACCTCATCCCTGCTACCCTTTTTATAGGGATGGGAGAGGCAAGATAAGCCAGTGTTGGGTACTCTGCTATCAATTCACCTGCCCCTTGGAAGCTGCCCCCCTGCTGAAATCTTGGGAAGTTTGAGAGACACAACCTGGGCAGAAAGCAGACCTCAGCTGCTGAAGGGGAACACAGATCAGTGTTGTGTTCTGGCATCTTTTGGTTTGCTTAGAAAGAAAAGTAATGTCTGCAGGGTTACCAACAGGGTGAGCAGCCTGGGGCTGACTACTGACTTTTGTTCACTCTAGTGGCTTTCCAGTTGATATCCATGTCTCCTGAAGTCTGGCATGGTGTAAAAGCAAAAGGTGTCTATGTAGCTGTCTGGATACCTAGAGCAATGTGTGTTAGCAAAGGTGTCCTTTGGGCCAAGGTGAGATGGACTCCTCTGTGCCCTTCAGGGACACCTGTGATCGACTGATAGCTGACATAGTCTCCTGGGATGCCCCTTTTCCACCCAAAAACCATCTTGCACGTGGTCGTGGTACCTCCAGAATGGACGTTGCATCCCTGTGGAGGGAGTTGCTGAGTCAGCAGATCTTACCATGGCTGTTTCTGGGGTGCATTTGGCACACATTCCACGGGCTGACTGCTTAGCTTCTCTGACAAATGTTACCTGAGATTTAAGAGACAAAAATACAGTGTTTGTTACAAATGATTGCTTCTGTGCTCTTCAGTCTGTGTAATTTCCCAGTCGGACGTGGTCAAGCTAATAAATCAGTGCTTTTAAGAGACTGGATTAACTTTATTTGTGACCAGGCAGTCCTGGAGACACAAGCTGCCAAATATCTGTCAATAATCAACCAGAAGATATCTTATCTTTCTTTTTTTTTTTTTTAAACACATTGTAAGGGCTAACACACCATGAATAATAGATAGTCATAAAAAAAACCCACATCCCCTGTAAATCTGTCCCAGCTGTTACTAGGCTGAATTTATGACCACAATATATAACTGACTGTTTGCAAGAAGAGGGTTACAAAACCACTGTGCTACAAGTTGTGGGTCCAGCAAGAGTCCTCTGCTTTCTGGCCTATAGGAGTTCACCTGGAAATGGAGGAATGTGGGAGGTGGTGTGAACAGAGACACTGGGGTGTTGTTTGTGCTGTTCCATGCTTTTGTCACTGTCTAACCCGAGGCAACCAACAGAAAATCTCCATGTCTTGTGTGATGTCTGTCTGCTAAAAGCAATGCTTGAGAAGTCTGTTTTTGCTCTTTCTAAGCTGCACCTGTGCTTTTCAGGTCTTCTTTCCATACTAGGAGATAACCCATTAGGTATGGTGGTTGAGATGTTAACTGTTCTTTTTCCTTTTTTTTTCCAGATTTCTTACATGCTGCTTGTTTCAGGGGTCTGGCAAGTCATAGGTCAGCACTTTCCTACCCTCAGAATATATTTTGTAAACTTAATAGTTTGAATAAATGTACAGAAACTGTTTCATTTGCTCTCAGGCGTTTCAGGCCATAGAATCAATTTTTCAAGTGACCCTCGGTGTAGCAGTGGCAGCTGATATTTTTATGGGGCAGCATGGCTCCATTACTTCTGGCTCTGAGGAAAAAAAAACAATGCTGCAAGGATCCTGGTGAAAGCCTTGGCATCAGAAATTGTCTCATTCAAAAAAGTTTGGTTGGAAAAGTGACATCAGAGTAGAAGTACACGTAAGGATTGAGACCGCCAAATGTTTCTCGCTAACGATCTCGTTAGCCAGTGGTCTGTAATGTCTCTTCAAAGCCTCAAGCTTAGTGGAATCCAGCATTATGGGAAAGCATCAAGGTGATTTCTGCATCCAGTAACATGTGAGTTCAGATAAGGGTAATCAAATCGTATGCCTCGGGTTGTTAGATGGTATCTAGAGAGGTTGGGAAAACGTCCTCCCCAGTGCTTGCCACTGGCACTGCTGGACAGCCAGACCTCACCATTGATTTGCCTGACAAACTGTTAGGGGAGAAAATGTTCCATTCAGCATTAATGACAGCAATGAAACTCTTTGCTCATCTGTTTTCTTTTGCTTTCTTAAAAGCATTGTGTCCACGAGATGACTGAGAGCAGCAGGTTATAGAATGCAGTCTATTCTTCTCAGCTTTCTACTTCCTTGTCTTTTGGTGTTTTTGAAGTCTCTTGAGATGGATTAGGCTTCCCAAAAGAGCTGTTTCTATGGGCACAGAAGACTTTTCCATCTTTGACTCGGGCTCTTGGTTTTATAGGAGAGGATTTTTTTCCTGCCAGAGTGCTCTGGCCTGTGTGGTCTTTGACTAACAATGAAGATATATTAATACCATGCCCTGGAGAAATGACTGCTGAAACAAACTGTCAGGCCAGAGTAAGACTTCCCGTCATCTGACGGGATCTGGGCAAAATCTACAGCCACCAAAGAGCAGATTTATGTGCAGTGCTGCTGCAGCTGCAGTAAATCTCATGTCAGCTCTAACATGCCAAAGGCAGAGCTTTTCAGGCGTGCTGCAAGGGTGTCTTTCAGTGTGGCAGGGCAGCCTTCCCCTATCCCAGGCAAACATTAGGAACTGTAGAAACACTCAGAAATTAAAAAGAATTTGGTGTATGTATGCTTTCTGTATATTGCACTTAGATTTTTTTTGAACTAGGGTAAAGGATCGAATACTGCTTCAGTTTCATAATGTAGGTAAAAAATGGCCATTCCTCCCTTTTCCATCTCTCACAGCTTGGTTATAACATAGTTAGCTAGAGTATGTTGCATTGCTGTAGGCCTTTGCACCTTGGACTTTCAGGTGTATTTTAACTTGTTAACCTGAATATACAGTTACTGCTTCCCTCCAGCATGAGCTGTTAGTAGCAGTTTCATTTCAGGGGGAGGGAGGGACCCACATATGCCCTCATGAAAGAAAGGCTTCAGATGCCTTGAGTTTTGGCTTCAGGACTTTTTTATTGCTGGTTTCATGATTCACTGATGTTGATCAAACCTTTTTCCAGCAATAAAAAGCAGGAAGAAAAGAGGAAAAAACAAAAGTGTTGATAATACGATAAGTGAAGAGACCAATGACCCTCATCTGAGAGGGTGGTGAGCCAATCCTATTGCAAAAGAGATGGCTCATCCTGTTTTGTAGCATCATACTGCCAGGAACTTGGGACAGAAGAGAGCTGAGAGAAAGTGTAGAAGGCAGATAAAAGGATAAGGCACCACAGGCTTCCTTCCATTGAGGCAAGCATGTGTACCACTCCCTGCAGCTCCACCTCAGGCCCCCTGACACAGGCATAGCTGAAAGCAGGAGGCTGGACATGTCCCACATCCAACCTATTGCATGTGGACAGTGGATCTGAGCGTGTGTGCCTGTCACAGCCACAAGCTCTTAGGTTTCCATCAGTGGCCTGGGCTACCAAATACACCCACAACCTGCAATCTGGCTTTCTCTGGTAAGAAAGGGCAGTAGGTAACACTGAGGTTGAGTGTGATGACAGGGTTATTTCTGTGTATCTTCAGCATATTTCTGGGAATCTCCAGTTCTCCTTTAGAGATTTCAGTCTGTACAAGATATTTTGGATTGCAGCAAAACCAACTTGGCAAAGCAGTGTGCAGCTTCCTGGACTTGTGCTGAGTGTTCTTGTTGTAGTCAGAGGTTCTGTCTCTGTTCTTCTCGCCCTCTGTTCTTCTTAATGGTGCTTGTTTCATCTCCCTGTGTGACAGTGTCTTTGGCTGTAAAGATGAAACAGCCAGCCTGGATGGTGTCCTTACCTCAAAGTGGCTCACATGAGCTGGTGAAAACTTAGCCAGCAGTTCACAGGTCCAGGGCAGCTCTTGGAGCTGAGCCCTGTTTCTTGGGTTCCACGTTGCCACTCGCTTTTCTTGTCCCTCTGCATGGCGTGCTATCATAAAACAGCAACATTAGCACTGCCTTGAAGAGAGCTAATTTATGTGATAAGGCCTTATTGCTCAGTTCTCAATCTGTACCAGCATTTCTTGCTTAAAAATAAGATTGCAGTCATCAGAAACCTGCAGGGCAGTCACCTTTGGGTAGTGCTGTACTCCTGGAAACGGTGTACGTGACACAAATCTTTATCAGGATGTCATTTACTGGGGGAAGAAGCTACTGTACTTCTACCAGCATATCCTGAGTGGTTAACATTTTTTATTATGTTGAGTTGATTATTTTAATGAATCACCACGATTATGCAGCTGCACTGTTCAGCAATAAAGATAGTGACATGCCTGGCTACGTCCATTACCCCTGGGTGAAGCCTCAGCAGTGGTTGAAACCAAGCTACTAAAGCAACCCTACTGATGCTTTCTACTGTATAAGGGACAGAGCTCGATGGGGAAAGCTGGCAGGTTGTCTTGACAGTAGCCTCAGAACTTTAATCCTAGCTGGTTTATTTTTATAAACAAACCAAATCTCTCCAGTTCCCCTTTAAAACCAAGTAGTTTAATTAGGTGCTCTCTTTATGGTGAGATGTGTATCTGGAGTGAAGGGCATTTCTTCATCGTCTTCCACCTCACTAATAAAAAGCACAGCCACAATAAATTGCCTGCCTTGGGAGAAGTGTTCTATCTCCATAGATTTTTGGTTTGATATGGAGGATGCCCTTAAACCCGAATGAACTTGACCTTGTGTTGTTAATTTTTCCCACCTGCAAAACATCTTGGACAAGGCTGAGACAAAAAAAAAAAAAGGGGTGAAAAAAGGAGTAAAATTATTTTTTTCAGTTGCTGTGAAGTGACATAAACCTTAAAAAGACAATACATTTAATGTTTATTTTGTTCACAGTAGCAAGCAATTTGCTTGGGGATGTGTTAACCTGGCACAGATGTGTTTGTCAGCTGTTGTATTCTCTTTGCTATGGATTTGGGGTTTTCAGCAGTGGAGCAGATGTCCTGGCAAGGGACAATGTTGGAGGTTCTCGAGGAACAAATTGGGTAGAAATCCATCTGTAAAGATGCAGTTGTAATTGATCTAGCCTACCTCCTGTCTAGGAGCAAGGAGGTGGATAATGCTGAGCTTGAGCTGTTCCCTTGCTCAGATTTCTGGGTCTTGCCACGTTCTGTTGATGAGGTCAGAGGAGGACAAGTGTTAACATGACTCTGGAAAATCCCATCAGGGGTTTCCATGTGTGTGAATGCTGAAAGAAGATGGGATTGCTGACAGGCTGACTGCATAGTGAAGCTTGCTGTTTCTTATCCCCTCTCTCGTGTGTGAGGCTTCTGGAGGAGCTTTCTAGCCATCATTGGATGGTGTGAGCAATGCACACCACTCCTGCAGACTGTGCTCTGGGTCTTCTTACCTCTGGTTACCTTCCCAACGAGGAAAGTGTGTCTATACCAAGCCAGGCAAGAGACCTGTCTAGTCCTGTGTTGACTCAACAGTGGCTTCAGGGCATAAACCAAGTGTGTGGTAAGGCTTTCTTCTGGAATGTGCTCCCCTGCTCTCCAATGGAGTTGTCTCCTGTGCTTAAAAGCTGCTGTTGGGCTTTGCTCTGAGTTTATCAAATTGTTTTCTGAAGTCTTGATAAGCTCTCGATATCCTTGGCATCTGCTGGCAATTGGCAGTTTTATAAGTTGTGGTTGAAGCCATCTGTGATAATTTCTTGTCCTGGTGCTGGGTCTTATTCTGAAAGCTTTAAATCACACTTATTTTCTGGCAAAGCCTGTGCACCTTACAGCAGCACAGGAAAATTCAGATAAGGTTTTTTTTCCATGTGCAGCTGTATTGCAGGGATTTTATAAGTAGCTGCTGTATTTGACCAGCTCTGTTTACTTAAGTACACAATTTCTCATATGCAAAATAAATTTTAAAGACCTCCTTATCTCATCAATGACTGAGAGGTCTCCATGGATATGTTTTGCACTCAAACAGATGTGGTGTGCAAATAATGGCATTCCTATGATCACTTCATGAAGGATGTAGCAAGCTGTCTGTCCCTACCCTGCCCTGGCTTCCCCAAGAAACTATTAAGATGACATTTTGTGCTGGCTTTGGGTTTCCCTTTCTCCCTGTTAAGGAATTTCACTGGGAACTTGCTCCTTCTGAGGAATTGTGACCAGAACTACACCACCCTGGGCCATGCAGTCAGATAACAGGGCAACTTTGATTTGAAATGGCAGGAAAACACACCAGGTTTTAGCAGCCTGGGAGCTTTTGCCTTGGCTCTGACTGGGGTTCCAGCCTGATGCCAGGGGTGGGGATCTGCAGGCAGGTTTTTTCCCTGTTTCAAGAAAAGGAGATGCAATCATGATTACCAGGCAAGGTGCTGAAAGGTGGTTGTCGTGTCTGCATGAAGCTGGCCTAGAACATAACGTGGTCTACTACTATTATTAACAACTTCTAAGTGAGAAAAATGCCAGATTGTTTTAAAGGTCCAGTTCACAATTACATAAAATTTACAGAAGCGTTTAAATTGTTTAGAGTCCCAAGTTCTGTTTTCAAAAACTACTTAGGACTCCTGTATGCCAGATTACAGTTTGCCATTAGGGAACTAAATGCCTTGGGAAAACATCATTTTCTGACTTCACCCTGCCCCTGCTTGGCAAATCACACCCCAGATCTCTAGCTGGGGCAGATTGGAGTCTGTCCCATGAAGGGAGACAGCAAAATCTGGGGTCCTCAAGCTTGGTCAGAGTCTGCCCAAGACATTTTTTTTTTTTCCTGAGCAGTGGTAGGTACCTAAACAGTGGCCCTTTAAAGTCTCCCAGAAAGTCATGACTCTTGCCTACGCAGTACTCACAGGGACAAAAGGACATTTCATAATTGTTTGCCCAGATAAACAAGTGTCAAGCCTGCACTGTGAATTAGTCGTGGTGATTTAGCCTTTATTATCAGCAGAACACTTGTTATTTGAGCTCTCAGAAGAATGCCTGGGCTTCTCCTTTGCTCACTTGGTTAAGTAACATATGTGATAATATTTTTCTTGTGTCAGGTGTTATTTTATTCCACCTAGAGGAACAGATCTCTCGATTAAAAAACAAAACAAAACACAAAAATCCCCGAACAAACAAAAAACCAACACACCAACATAAATATCAAGATAGCTTCCTAAGTTCCAGTTGAGGTCAGTCAGTTTAAACCAGCTCTGGTCCTGCAGCTGGGAAATGACTAACTTCAGACAGGGTTACTTTTTCTGTAGTCCAAGGGAGTAAGGGATCTGATTTTAAACTGAAAGTTGAGTGTGTCAAGTGCATGCATCAAAGACATTCCAGATAAAAGGAAAAAGAAAGAATGCAGGTTATCTGTACTTTGAGCTTTTGATTTATTATGGAATAGTCACAGCTCTCAAAAAAAAAAAAAAAACCCAACCCAAAAAAAACCCCAACAAAACCAAAACAAATCCAACATTTATGCCAGTAGGGCTGCCTAGGTGAATAAATTCTTGCTGGATAGTCTATTGATATTGATGCAAACAGTTGTGTAAGCTAAAGAAGGCTTAAGATCAAGCTCCAGATTGAAAGAAAAGGCCCATAGCCCTTGTAGGCACTTCTACAAAAGGTCAGTTTTAACTTGCCTAGTGAAAAAAAATATCCAAGTCCAGAAGCATAGTCAGTCTAAATGTACACTGCCTGCCAGCTGGAGATAATTCCATGTTGGCCAACATAACACTACTGGCTGGCCTCTCTGATACAGCTGGTGAATGGCCAGTTATGTAGACCTGTGTGGGTCCAGCTCTGCACAGTAACACCAAATTGTCCTGTAGCACTTTCTATTCATAGGTATTAAAGCACTTTGCAGAAGTGCATGCAGTTGTGTTCTGCAGAGAGCAGAAGGGGTATACAAAGTGCAGCTACTCACCTGAAGTTTTCCAGGGGCAAGCTGTGGACTAGAAAGCAGTTTTTGCTAGTTCTAGTCTTAACACATCTCAATAGATCACAGTGTTACTCCCAGTATGGAAGTAGGCCAATCTGACAGAGATCCCTGCTGAAAGCTAAATGAGTACAGACGAGGAGGTATTTTAATGTATGGTATTGGAAATCAGCATAATAGATATTTGAGTGAATTCCTAGACTCTGATTCAGTCCTGCAGCTGATGTGTACTGTTCATATGGGAATGAGGCCCCTTTAGCCCTGGTAAGAAAACCACGTTGAGAGGAGCAAGTGACTGCTAGACCTATCCTGCAGTTAGTGACTCTTGGAGCAAAGCAAACTTCGCTTTCTTCTTTTACCTTTGATGGGAAAGGTAGGGACAGAGACTCTCCTGAGGCTTGCCCCTTCTTTGACTGTTAGTCCTGGGACTTTTGGGAAACCAGAGCTGTGCAAGAGGCTTGACCTGCTGAGGATTGCATCCTGCTGTGTGTGGTCAAAGCCACCGGCTGGATGGGAAGCAGAGCAGTGGAGAGTGTGAAGTGCTGCTGAGCTCTGATGAGACACGAGCCAGATCTGCCCCTATTGTACTCCCTGGGGATGTCCTCAATTAGATAACAAAGAAAACAAGACCAACCACCCAAAAGACAGGGTGCAAAATGGTTCCTGTTCAGCCTCGTGCATTGCCCTAGGTTTTGGTACAGAGAAGTGAAAGAGGGCAGGATGCTAGTGTGAGAAACCAACATCTTGAGTTGTTGTATTTTTCCTTCTTTAAGGCAAAGGACAAATATTGGAGGGTCAGGAAAAATGAGAAGTCACTTATCAGGAATATCATTTAAAGTTTCTGAGTGACAGTAACACTTTGAGCCAGAAGCACTTACCTGTATGTAAGAAACAGCCTTCACTGTAAGAGTTTACCTGTGAAAGATGGGGCACAAAGGGAGGATCATCAATTTCAATTTCCAGATGCAGAGTTGAGCACAGAGGGATAACTGGCCTGCTCCTAACCACACAGGTGACGTGTTGGAGGAAACCTGGCCCTGCTCCAGTGTCACTGCTCGCAGGCTTGATCCAGCTTTCAACCTCTTACCCCCTCCCACCCCTCCTCCCAACTGCAGCACTGTAGTAACATGCTCTTGGAGTGGGTCCATCAGCTAGGGAGAGGCTCACAGCTTGCTGTACCAGGGCCTCTGCCAAGTGGCTCCATTAAGAATTGCTTTCATGATTACAGTGCTTATGCAAGCAGGGAACAGGCTTTCGGGAGGATGTTTATATTGCACAGATCCTTTATCTGGCTTGGCTATCTCCTCATTACCTGCATCGAAGAATTGCCTTCCTCAGTGGCCAATAAAACTAAATTGCTAAATCCAGCTTTGTGTAACCCTATTTACCTTTTGTACCAGATTAACCTTTATCATATTTGCAAGCGTGTTGGGAAAGTAACATAAACAGAGAGGTAGGTGGTGAAGGCAAAGGCTAGCCTGAGAGAGCCAGCACTGCCCTGTTTGCCAAGGGCCCACAGATAGGAGGAGGCTCGTGGAGGGAGTTGCAGGGAAGGTGTTGCTGAGCTGGTGCTGATCAATGTGATGGTTGTAGGAGTCTTACACTCCTTCACTAGAATGGCAGAAATGACTGTCTTCTGAGCTAGCCATGGCAAGGACCCAGGGGACTGTCTCTGGTGGAATGATAGCCTGTGTTTATGCTGGTCTGTCCCTGCTACATACAAAGGGATTTCCAAAAGGGTTTTCTAAAATTCAAATAAAGGATCTCATTTTGTCTGAGATTCTGCTCCGTGGGACTTGGAGCAGCAGGTCTGGTCTCTTGATCAGTCCAAATCCTGTGCAGTGTGAGCTGCACCAGTCCCTTTCACCTCTCTGGGAATAAAAATAAACAACATTATTTTTGCCTTGAGAATATTTATTAGTGAACAAAACAAGTAATACCTGGATGAATGATCTTCCCCAGATACACACACACACAGTTCCTGTGCCTTTTGCCTGCTAGGGTATTTAAAACAAACACATGTCTACAAAACTCCAGAAATGTTACAACCCTGGCAAAAATGTCTAGGGCAGATCAGTTTTACAAATGGACCTCGTATGCACTTTGGATCATGTTTAGATCTTGCTGCTTAAAGTTCAGTCAGATGTTTTTCCTAAAAGTGTGGCTGCACGTTTTTTAGACCGTAAGAAAATGACATCACAGAAAATGCAAGCTCAGTGGAAATTTTATTGTCCTGGACTTTGCAACTTTTTCAGAGCACGCAGCAGCCAAGCAGATAATCCCTTTTTCTTGTATCTGTGACTTTGTCCTTCCTCTCCTGACAGGAATTTGATTGTGTTGCCTGTGCATGCACTGGCTCCTTTCAGACACTGATGGAAACAGAGACATTAGGAGAGTATGGAAGGACAGAATGACTCTGATAGTGGCCTGTGGCTTGTTGATTAACCAGCCTCCCCTGCAAAGAGGGGCCACAGCAATGAGGAGTGGTTAATAGCTCTAGACATGGTATACTGGAAGCACCAAGCTTGGCTTTTGGTTTGCTTGAGTGGTGAGATCATGTCTAATGTCAGGGTTTTTCTATAAAGTTATGAAAATATTTGCCAGCAGAAATAAAATGTGAAATAGAGCGTTTCCAATGGTTGTGGGAATGAAAGGCCTTTCAGCAAAACTGTAGCTTATCAAAGTGAAAAATTTACCTGTTCTCCCTATAGCTACTGCCTTGTTTCCATGCCTGTAAGGTGCATGTCCAAGGAAGGGAGTAAAATGCAAGTTACTAGAAAATTTTTATTTTATACAGGCAGGAGCCAGTGAACACACAGTCCTGTGTCCTCTCTTCCATCCTGCCCTTGGAGAGGCAAAGGCCATGGCTGCCTGAAGTTTAGAGGGTGACAAACAGGAGCTGGAACGACCTGTGGCTCGTGAGATGACCTTTGTGAATGACTGTGTTGCATGGGTGTGCATTTCCACACATCTCAGGTGCTGCAGGCAGCTTCCAAGACTGCAGTCCACCAGCAAGTTCCAGGAGGAGCCTCTTTTCTTACATTAACACTCTTCTCAACTGGCCTTTTCAACACTTAGTAGTTGTCATTGTTTAAATCCTTCCAGTTTTCTTACTACAGGTTGCCCTAAAATGTAACAGCCCACGGAGTACAGCTCTTCCTCCTTGTTTTTTCCCCTCTAAAGGCTAAAATGGAAGCACACCTCCCTTCTCCACTGCTTTCTGCTTGCCTTATGGTTACTTGGAATGCTGTGTTCCTACCAGCTTATTACATGCATGCCAAGGAATCACTTGGTAAGGCCTCTGACCAGTGGAGTGATGTCTAGATTTTGCTGTGTTGGAGTTCTATATATAATATTATTTTTTGTCTTGTTGTGTATATATATATATATTTATTTTATTTTTTTTTCATATTTCTGAGTATGTGTGCACAGAGCAATCCAGGTTCCCAACGCTGCCATCCCAGTGCTCCCAGTGTAGACTTGCCTTGTGTTTCCTCCTCTCCCTCTTCCCCTTATCTGCCTCATCCCTAGACACACAAATTATTTAATTTATTCCTTGAAATTTGCTCTGGAATGGGAACTAGGATCTGTGTAGCTTCGTGTGGGAGAAGCATTTCTGCATACTGCAAATCAGAATTGTACATAAAGGCAAGGTTCAGTTTGCCCTCTGAGCCACGATCTACCAAAACCAGTGTTCAGCTACCAACTTGCTTTTAGTGAGGTTGCTCATGCATGTCAATTTAGGCAATTTAAATTGTGTTTAGTGTCCTGTGGAGAAGCTGTATTTAGAGGTGAATATTCTTATGCTTTTTTTCTACTCCTATTTACAGTGTTCAGGACTGTAGTGTGACACAACAGATGAGACATGCTGTGGTGTATTATAAGTATTTTAGCATTTTATGGCTGTTGTCCTGTCCTCTTCAGCATCTGGGAGCATGGATAGCTCAAAGCTTCTGTAAACTGTATGAATTCAAGAAGTTTGAGATCATCTCTCCCTTCTCCTTAACTCTGGCCTGATTGGCAGTCCTCTGGAGCCAGAGAAGAGACTCCTGTTGAATGTAACATCTCAGTTGTGTAGGCTGGATTTGCATTAGCATGTTTCAACTTTGTTCTCCTTAATGCTCGAAATAAGCTTTTTTTTTTTTTTTGCCAGTTTCCCAGGATGTGAGGGCTTGAGAAAATTCAGAGCAGCACAGGCAGTATGTAGGTGAGTCACTTTGCCCAGTCATCCCTGGATTTTCCACACAATTTCGAGCAGACAGGTTTTGTTATGGAGCTGGAGCAGATGAGTAAGTTGCTTAGGGAGGTTACTGGTCTTGTTGTAGCCACTCCTCCCATTGCTGCATGAGGACTGACCTGTTCATGTGGGGTCTGCAAACCCCTCTTTAGCCTGAGATCTAATCTTGAGTGGGACAGATGAGTTGAAATTATGGGAAAGGGTTCTTGCTTTCTTCTTTCCTGATTGCAAACATACTGACAGGCCATAAAATAGCAATGGCTGGTGAGTTAGGGAAAAACTCATCTTGTTATTGCTTATATCCCTCATCTCCTTCCTTCACCCACTGGTTCAGTGGTTTCTTGTGCAGCCTGGGAAACATGATGTTTCTGGTCTGAGTCTAAAGGTTCCTCATCATCCAGGCCTGACTTTGCACTAACATTGCTGTTTCACTGCCAGCCTGCCAAGGCTTAAATGCCACTGCCAGAACTTATGGTGCCACTGCACAGATCTCCTGGAGCTCATTGCAAAACACTAAAGAATGAATAATTTGGGATTGTATCTCTTCTTGTGCCTAGCTGGTGTCTATATTCAACCCACGTGTCTATGAAGTCAACAGGCAAAGCTCTTGCTGCTGCCTGGGGCACCAGGATTCAGGAGGGAGAAGGTTGTGAATGTATAATCCATTCTCTGCTGTTAATTCTGATAGCTCTTCCCAGATGGCCCATCCTGAGTGCAGACATTGAGAGTCTCATACCATGCATGGTTTGTTGTTACAGGACCAGCAGGCAAATTAGAGGAGTTCTGTCAAAAAGAGTAACACAGCAGGGTGTGGAAAACAGTTTGTATTGTCCTTTTTTTTTTTTTTTTTTTGTTTGAGTAGCTGAGAACAGAACTGGATGCTTTGAACTTCCTATGTTATGCTTATAAAATTTTTTCACTTGCATGCTCTTCAAGCCATTGGTATCTTTACTGTAACTGGTCTGCAGCAGGGAAATGGAAGTTGTTCTGAACCTTCATTTCCCTTTTGTTACTATCTACCCATCTTTCCTCTTCTGTCACAGAGATAAATATTGGTTTTTGAATTAAAATTGCATCAGGACTAGACACTCTAGTTTGTCTTAACTTTATACAGTTTGTTTCATGTGGCAAAATGGTGACTAGAGGCAGCATGCAACAGAATTAGCAGGGCTGGAGAGTAAGGGGGAAACTGTTTAGCTGTCTTGTCCTGTTTCATACATTGTAATAAAGTTATTTATGCTTCCTGCTGTTTATCTTGGGACTAAATGAGATAATTGAGTGTATACAGAGATAGAACTCCCTTCAGCTGAGGTCCTTGGTATCTTGGAAATGGTGTTGTGGCTACTTTGCAGACAAACCAGGCTCTCTCCCTTGCTTTTAAGTGCTTTGTTACTGGCACAGGTCATATGGAGAGCTCTATCTGACCTTTGCTGGGGATGGGTGTGAAGTATGTTGCCCAAGGTCCCAGGTGAATCCATGACACAGGCAGAGTCCTCAGCTACAAATCCCTGCTCTATAGCTGTGGTGGTTATTTTGAAAACCTACTTTGTGGTCTAGAGAAGCAAAACTCCAAGCCTTTGACCTCTGAAATTCTTTATAAAAACACCTCTGTCAAAGAAGAAATTGGTCTGATCTGCAGTCTGAAATATTTGACTAGAACAACAAAGTGAGTTTAGAAAGGAAGAGTTACCTGGTAGAACTGATGTTGCAATTTACCTGACTCTCTGCTATGGGTATTTCTGACATGGATGTTGTAATCTAATTTCTGAATAACCATGTTCCCAAATATTTGGCATTTGGCTTTGTATTTCTATTGAATTCTTCTGAAAAGTCGGTGCTTACCCAGGCAGTTTGATATAAACAGTCTGATTCATGACAGAGCTCTTCTATATGCAACTATATCTGCTTATGGGAAGTAGAGCCATGATGTAAAAGTTGTTCTGATTAGGATCATAGAATATCAGGAGCTGGAAGGGACCTCAAAAGATCATCCAGTCCAACCCCCTTGCCAGAGCAGGAGCACCTAGATTATCACAATCACTGACATCATCAGTATGTAGGAAGTTTAAATGTCTTTTGCTGGTTATTATGGTATAATTAAGCTGTTAACAATAGTGCTCTTCTAAATAATTTAAAATACATTTACAACTTCAACAGTAATGACATCTTAATTCATTCTGTTGGTGCCTGTTACCTTGAACTGCTCAATTTAAGGGCCCAATCCAGCAATTGGTGAAGTTGCAAGAGTCCTTTTGGTTGGACTTGACTGGTCTTTATAGAAGGGAAAGTTCTTCAGCACCACTGACTATAGTATTTCTCCCTTGATTTTTTGAAAGGCTGAAGATCAGGGTGAAAGCTGCTGCTTACAGGGATACTTCAGGCTCTTTCCTCCCTTCTCTCCCTGACTGGAAGAGAGAAGAGCAACTTTTCTGTACAAAATGCAGATGGTTCTTTTAAAATCACATACAGACTTATAACCAAGCTGTTGAGACTGAGAGTTACGTGCCTGTTAGAATATTTCATGGTGAGAAGCTGGTCACTGTGACAGTGAGACTAGCTTGGGTTTGGAATCATCAGGCTACGTAGTTGGTGACAGTGGGGACTTAAAGGTGAGTGTAGGGAGGATGGAGCCAGACTCTTCTCAATGTCATCCAGTGACAGGACGAGAGGCAATGGGTGCAAGCTGGAGCACAAAAGATTTAGGGGAAACACAAGGAAAAACTTTTTCTCAGTGAGGGTGCCAGAGCTCTGGAACAGGCTGCCCAGGGAGGTTGTGGAGTCTCCTGCTCTGGAGACACTCAAGACCCACCTGACTTATACTTAATGCTGCTTTTGCCTCCATTTGTGTTAGTCACACCAGCTACCTCCAGGTTATTCAGCCTCCTGATAAGGTTGGAGAGCAACCCCCTCCATAATCCATGAAAAAGCACTTAATGACCTGCAAGAAGGCTCAAGTCCATGGGGCTGTATGGGATCCACCCTTAAGTGCTGAGGGAGCTGACAGAGGAGCTCACCAAGTGGCTCTCCATCATTTATCAACAGTCTTGGTTAACAGGGGAGAAGGGAAAAAAAGAAAAGGTATTGGATATTAGAGCCCTGCTGCCGTGCCTGTGTGCTGCATCTCTGCCAGGAGAAGCCATCTGACCCTGGGAGCCCCTGGGGATCTCTGCTCAGTGCTGCTCACACACAGCCCTCTTGTTCTGGCAAGTCAGAGCCTTGGGTCAAGAGGGTTGCAAGCTGTGTTTATGGTCTTTGTTCCCAAGGATACCAAGATGGTACTTTCCCATCCAAAAAGCAGGCAGATGACTCTCTCTCCATCACCTTTGCTTGCTTATACATAGCTATGCTGGTCAGGACCTGCCTCTGAGTAATCCCTCTGGGTTCTCTGTAGGGTGTCATCTTAAAAAGGGCAATGACACGTTGTTTTGGTACAAACTTAAGAAAAAAAAAAATTCCTTAAATAACCAGGACAATTGTTTAAATCTTATTCTATAGAGCTGTAGTCTCCAAAACTTTGGATGGCCCACCCCTTTTGATCAAAAGTTGCTATTGGGAAGAACAACCTCAGTGTGTGTGTCACTTAATACCACCCACCTTTTACTCAGTAATGATAAGAATCTAGAGGTTAACTGTTATGGAAAATCATTAAATTGTATGTGTACTTTAGTGATATAAAACATCAATCTGGGCTTCCATTGCACAAACAGAATTGGACAACTGGAAAAGTTTTATTGTTCAACAATTTATTGCTAACTCTATTTGACTGCATCTATTACTAACTCTGTTAGGTTTATTTATTACCAATTGTATTGGAATTTCTGTATTACTACCTCTATGAGACCTTATTTTCACCTTGGTTAGGTTTGATTAATTTGCTAACACCAGTTCATGCAGCTTCACATCTAGAAGTGCTGCAGCTCTCATTTTGTGTTCCAGTCCTGGCTTGCACCTTTCTTGCACCTTTCTAGCAGCTGGAGATGATAACTATTAGTTAGGGCTGTAATTGAGGCATAAAAGCTTAAAAAAACCCAACAACCCAACCTAAAAACCTGAGCTTGATTGTAGGTGAAACTATTTAAGTGCTTGTGGACCTGTTGCTTCTACTTTGGTGGGTGAAAGTCTAGTGAGTCTTAGGGATCTTAAAGACCATCTAGTTCCAACCCCCCTGACATGGCAAGGGGGGGTTGGAACTAGATGGTCTTTAAGATCCCTTCCAATCTAAACTATTCTATGATTTTATGATCATTGAGTCCCACTGTTAACCTAACACTTCCAAGCCCACCACTAAATTGTGTCCTTCTACACATCTTTTAAACCCCTCCAGGGTTGGTGGCTCCACTGCTTCTGTGGGCAGCCTGGGCCATTGCTTGACAACCCTTTTAGGGAGGGGATTTTTCCTAATGTCATCCATAAAGTAGCCTTAGTTGAGAGAAACAGCCTGTTCTTTGTGGTAATTAATAGTCCAGTAGGACAGTCCAGGGTTCAAAGACTAATTTCTCCACAGCATCTTCAATCCAAGAAAAATCTATGAAATCTCTCTCAAAATGACAAAAGGCTGTACTGAAACTGACTGCTTAGTAGTGTAATCATTGACATGGTTTAAAAAAATGTCAGTAACTAACAGTTTTAGTACAAAAAAAATGAATTTGATTCTTGTCTGAGAAGGAACACATTCCAGAAATGATGGTGATTGTGACTGAATAGAAGCAGCTCCTAAGACATACCCAAACCCAATATTTAGATAAATCAAGTGTATATTGAGGGCCTAAAAGATGCATTTCATTCAGGGTTTTAACAAAAATCCTTTTAGGTGTAGTGTTCGTACTTTACAGGGCTAGATTTTTAAACAATATCTGACATTGATAAAATGTTCATCTAAATACTTAGTTAAGTGTAAAACCTGTTAGGAAGTTTCACCATTTATACAGCTTACCTCTCTGAAGAAAAAGTGCCAGAATTGGTTAGAGCACCAAGCCTGGAAAATGATAAAAGAGCCAAGGTTTAAGGAATGTTTTCCAGAATGTTTGGGTCATCACAAGTCAAATATTCTCAAATAAAACTGTAACTTGGTCAAAGATGTGGTTTAGTAGGTCTAGGGAAGGGTACAGTTTTGTAACAGTGGGGAAAAGTACAGGTTAAAGAGCATGGTCATTGCCATGAAAAGGAGGCCTTTTAGGAGGTACTTAGACAAAAGAGTGATTTTCATAGATCAATGCAAAGTTTTACGTCACCAGAATTGAGAAAGTCTTGAAAACAATCCACACTGCTAAAGTGCATTTGCTGTTTACAAAATATAGCTAATCTCAGTGAGCAGGAGCAGTCAATTGTTGTACATAATGATGAAGAGTAAAAAGAGAAAATATTTGTGGAGGATTTGAACCTCTGGCTAAAGGGCTTAAGCCTTTTGCATTTGCCGGGCTCTGCCACGCTAGCAGTCCTTTTCT
>WYEA01001384.1:12228-42992 GCA_033558465.1 Alcedo atthis
GAACAGTCTAATGCTCCTAGGGTTGATTTTTCAAAGTACTGAGCTTTATTTTGGTAGTGTGTGTTTTTAGAGTGTAGACTTGAGTTAGAACTGTGAAGGTCCCACAGTTCTGCATCTGAGATGCTGAAGTGTCCAGCACAGCACCTAGAAGAAAAAAAATCTCTGAGTGAGAATTGCAGTTTAACCTCCATTTCAAATCTGATCATCATAGAAAAAGATCTGTTCAAATTGAGGGAGAAATTGAATGCGTTTCAATATGGTAACATCTGTTTGCCACGTTCACTCCACAACAGCCACATTCTCCAGGCAACAAGAGGGGGAATTGTGGACAACCATCATGCTCACAACATGCTCTCATTCAACCCGAGATCCGGGTTCATCCTCCCTACAGCAGGTGCTTGATGTACCCAGGGGAGAGCGGCAGGATCCAATCATACCGCGAGCGGTTGTGCAATACTGCACATGCACAAAGATGGCACAGTCCGACCTCAGACAGCCTGCCCTCGTTGCTCACGTAAGTAATCCCTCCTCCTGAAGTCTCAGCGTGTAGAGGAGAGCTTCTCATGAGAAATTCTCATTTCTCTGGGCTATACATTGTAAGTTATCACAGACCGTGGGTTTCAGATATATTCTCTAAATACGCGTCACAGAGGTGACCAATTGGTCTGCATGGTTTGCTAAGCTGAGCTGTCAGCCTCCTTATCATTTTGGAATGCCAAGGTATGATATATAACAAGAATGCTGTCAAACTTGAGCAGCTAGACTTGTGCTGTATTGAACATTCAGTACGTCAATGGATGAATTGTCTGTTGACATCTTTTATAGTCAGTTTTCAGCTTTATTGATCTGAAAACTATGAAAATCCTTATCTGCTTTGATCTGTCACTGCAAGTCACAGAAACCTGGTGTTGCACGTTCATGTCTTGTACATAAGAACTGTATTGGATAAAATGTCTTCATTTGACCTAAAGTGACTGCCAGTTGTGGATGAGTTGATGATTCTGATCCTCTCTATTGTCTTAATCAGGTAAACTGTGACAATGGCAATTCAACTGTCAGTCTTCAGTAGGAGTATGATGGTGTAAACTGTTAGTGGTTGCTGTAACTATTGTCTAATTTTGACAGAGTACCTCTAAATCTGCAGCTCCTTTGACTGAATAAAAGTGGAGTCTGCTATATTAGTAATAAACTGAAAAGAGAGAATCCCACATAGACTTCAGATCTGAATCAGCTTTTGGTGAGCTGCTGATTAAGAAAGCAAGACTAAACTATAAACTGTTTATAGTCACTCTAGAAATCAAGACGATATTTCTAGATTCCTTGGACAGTGTCAAATTCACCTCATTTTTTGAATAAAAATGGTATTCAAATACTTATTTTCTAGAGAATAGATTTGCCTTTTCATTTCCTTCTCTAGGTTTCTCAAACACTTGACCTTCTGTATCTCACCTGTCCCCTCATACAGTGGTGATTTTGGTAAGATGAAGTATGTGGACTCTTTTTGTCTACAAGAAGGAACAAATAAATGAGTCTACTACAATTCTTAGGAAAAAAAATAGAAGAAAATGACATATGTTTCATAACAGGGAGTGATCTCTTAAGCTTTCTGAAATAAGCACAATCTAGAAGGTTGTCCATCTCCATTTTCTGCTTCTGCCCCACAATAACTGAAACAGGAAAAGTAAGTTTGCTTTTATGGTGTGGATCCTGTAATTTTGGAACTCCTTTGTATGCTCATTTGTTCTCTCTGAATCATTCTTGCAAACAGGTGGAGAGCGCTTTCTTTTCTTACAGGTTTTGGATTGAATTCAAGACTCCAGGAAACTCAAGTCTCTCATGCTGGTGAGTAGTTCACGTAACTCAATTGAGCTGCACAGAGGTAAACCTGTCTGTGAGTTCCATGATCTTTCAATGATATTCCAAACAATTTCTAGTATATTTGAAGACTCAAAGATTTAAATCCATTAGAGATCATTGTGATCATTTTTATTAAAGCAGATCTTCTCTATAACCCAGACTACACTCTCATACACTTTTTATCCTCTCCTGCTTTCATGTAACTTCCCAATTTATATTTGATTTAGGGCAAATCTTTTTGGTAAACCCCTTCTTGGCTCAGAGATTCCCAGTGTCAGAGAATTGTCTGCATCTGTTGATTTAGCTGTTCTGGTTGTTAAATACTCATCATTGCTCAATGACAGGGTCTTATTTGTCTAAAGGAAGAGTTGAGGGGAGGAAGCTGAAGCATCACCCAGCTGGGCACTAAGTTTGCTGAAAGACTGATGTTATACTTTGAGTTAAATAGGTTTGACTGCCTTGTTTTTCATGGAGAATTTCAGCTCCCAGGAACCAAATCCAGTTTAATCTACACCAAATGAAGGTGGATCAGGTCAAGACAAAACACTGCCTGTAGGTGAGAAAAGGGTGAGACACCATTCACTGTGTTTAGGATTGTTTGGATTGCATGTAATCAGAGGTGTTTTGACCACCAGCATACTCTTTAGGCTTTGTGGTGCATTCCAACTGCTGCATATCAAAAGGCTTAAATTATTTTGTGGGGTTTTTTTCCTTACAATTTGTACCATACTTAAACCCAGATTCCTGTTTGAGCCAGATTGTCATGGCTCACACAAATTCTTTTTATTTACACTGATTAAATGAGCTGAGGAAATACAAGATGTATTCTTACTGCAGTCACTTTCCTCTCTAGTGGTTCTGATCTGAATTTACAAGCATTTGTAGCAGCTCATAATGCAAATTTCATACATTTTCTCTCGTACAACTTTATAATAGCCTAGATTCTTATGTAGTAGGAACAGGTTTCTGACCTATAAAATCTTCTGATATTAAATTAAACTTTGTCTACTGAAGGTTTCATTTACAGGTACTTCCAAAGCTTACTATGCTGTTCTTAAAGGCAAAAAGAAAACCTTTGCTCAGCTTGCCCTGCAGTCTACAGGAAGTAATGATTATCTGTGTGTTGTGCAATCCATTAAATTCAGTGATCCTGGGACATGATCTGCTTTGATAAGCAATCTGCATTGACAATCTACTTTTCCCACTACAGAAGCTAGGTCAAAATTCCATGGGCTTGGAAAATGAATCTTTTTGACCAGTATACTGCAGAAGTTGGTATTTTTCTGTGTGTGATAAGTAAAAATAGATATGTACAGTCAGCTTCTAGATTAGAAGTTTAAAACTCAGAAACATTGAAGGGTTGGTGGTTTGTGCTGGTTCCTACTTCAGTAAATAAAGGGATAAGCTAAAAGCACCTGAGAAACCTGTTGAGAGACAGAATTGTGAACGAATAAGCAAATAAATAGGTCTGAGGACACTTTCCTTGTGTAAAGAGCAATGCCTGTTTCACACTGTACAGTTACAAGTTAAAAGATTAACTGAGAAAAATCCCATTAAAATATTAAATGCACAATAAACCCAGACATTGTCTAGTGCAGTGTATAAGAAAGCTGATTCGTTAACAACACAGGATGGCTGGTTAATTGCTAGGAAAGGGTGAAGACCAGAGCTATGGCATTGATGATGATTTTAAGTGCTCACACTCTGGAAGTATGCATTCAATCACTTTTCCCTTTGCCATTCACTGTAAACAAGGCACTTAAATCTTAAGAGCCACATTTCACTGGGTGAAAATGCTGTTTATTAAAATATTGGAAGTCTGAAACAATACTTTTTTTTGCAACCTTCTAGATGTGTGAGTATTCAAACCAGGAAAGAAATGGTGTGATAAACCATATCAGAGAAACAACTCCATTTAAAGATCTTTTCTGCCTTGCTTTTTCAATAGCCACAAGAAATACAACTACCCCTGATGGAAGTGCTGCCACAGAATGTGCCCTGACAGGTGTGCACAGAATTCGCTTGTGTCCTTCTCAATGGAATTTTGGGATATAAAGGGGGAAAAGTGGAAGGAATATTAGCTGTTAGAATCTTGTAGATTGGTAACGTTGCACCTTAAGCTCTGGTGACAATCACAAAAGATTTACTTACAGTAGACTGTTTCTTGAAAGTACTGGAACACTGGTCAAGGTGAGCTAAAAGAGCACCTTCTGGAAATGCAATTTAAGAGGAACTGAGCTTTACTGAAGGTGTTGTGAACAGACTTCTTCCTTAATCTGTCACTACCATCACCTGCAGTAACTACACTGAGCTTAAAGAGAAGGTTTACCCTTACACTGAATAATATATTTAGAGAGTTAAGCAGCTACCCAGCTTCTTGGCAATTGTTCCTCAAGTCCCCAACCCTTTGGGTCTCATTAGTATATCCTTGATTGCTCTATTTGAGGATAGCCATAAGACTGATGGTGATTCCTGATGCTCTACTATTGCTCGCAGGAAACATCATCATTGTAAGAACAAGTGGTAGTTATTGATTGAAGTCTGATTTGAGAATTTCTCTAAGGATGAAGCTGCAGCATAAATTCCTGGCAGCTTGCCTACGTAAGATTGTGCACCAGTGCTTGGGAAGCTTAAGAGTTTCAAACTCACTCAGCGGTAAATAGAATAATTGAATGGAAGTAATATGATGCTATTTTAATGACATGCTAACTTGAAATTACAGGAAACTCTGTGCCACTTACATGGCTGGCTTTTGGTGCCTAATTCACTCTACAATTCCTAAATTCATTTTTGTGACCCAAAATTAACTGCTCAATTTGTTTTTATATTCTGGTCTTAATTTTAGATATTTTTCCAGTTTATCTGGATAATTTTGATGCTAATTATTCTTTTCCAGAATACTTGTTGTGCATCCAAACTTGGTGTTTTCAAGAGATACTGTTATCCAAATGATGAAGGAAACACTGAATGGAACTATATCTAGAAGGGATACCAATTTGCATGATCATACAAAGAAATAGAATGATTCGTGATATTAGTATAATATAATAATGTGTTATATTAGTTTAACAAATTAATTTATATAGTTCCTTTCAGCAGTCTCCCATTCTGTTGGTTATTAGTGCAAAATCTGTGTTGTTTGACCATATCAATGTTTTCTACTAAAGAATGGATTCTTATCACAAGTATTTTTAAACAAAGTATTTAGCAAATACACAGCCATAGAGAATGTGCAGCATTGCCAAAAAGTTGTCCTCTCTGCTGCCAAAACACTAAATTAACAACTTTGAGCCAAGCATCTGTGAGAACAAAGAGTAGCTTGTTCAGACCATTATCTAGAGGAACAAGAACAATGGCAAAGAATACCATTTGTTGGTTGGTTTCCATCCAGAAATGTAAGTTACTACTAAGATGTCCTGTGCAGGCAGATATCTGAAAAGAAATTTCTCAAGTTCAGTAAGAACAAAGTGCAGAACTCCCACTTCAAGTTATCCCATGTAAATACCAGACTTTCTCTTGATAGTAAACATACAGCCCATAACTATAGAGGTCCAAAATTTGTAATTTCTGTTCAGCAAAAATTTAACACATCTTAGAATGGTTTGGGTTAGAAGAGAGATTTAAGATCATCTAGTTCCAACCCCTTGCCACAGGCAGGGACACCTCCCACTAGAACAGTTTGGTCAGAGCCCCATCCAGCCTAGTCTTGAACACATACAGTGAGCATCCACAGCTTCCCTGGGCAACCTGTGCCAGTGTCTTGCCACCTTCAGAGTGAAGAAGTTCTTCCTAATTTCTAATCTGAATCTCCCTTCTTCCAGTTTGAAGCTATTACCCCTCGTCCTATTCACTACAAGCCCTTGTAAATGGTTCCCCCCATCTTTCTTGTAGACCCCCTACAAGCACTACATAGTTAAATCTGTTTTTTTCTGCAGTGACTGCAAGAAACAAAATCACAATTTTCCCTTAAGGGGTCTCCTGGTCAATCTAATGTAAATAGAAGAATGATCTGTTGCTGGTGGGTGTTGTGGAGCAATGAGGAGTGTCAATGTGCTGAGCTGAATACCACATGTGGCCAGCCAGCATCTACACTGAGTATGCCCAAGTTTACATGTAGCTTCTGGGGTGTCAGGCAGCATGTTTTACCCAATAGAAGAGACAAATATTGTTGTATCTATTGCAGGTCCTTGAAAACGACCCTGAATGTCAGCACAAGAGTTGTTCTTGACTGACTAAACAGGGAGACCTGAAAGACACCCTTGAAAGGGCATGTTCTGGTTGATGGCTACGGTGCAGCAACAGGAAGAAATAAGTGGATTCCTTGGAAATCTGTCTCAGCACTGCACACGCCTCAGGTTCTTTCCATAATTACATCCTCTTGCAGTTCAACACATTTCAGGCAGGAAATTTAACTCTGTTTTGAACCAAAACATCATGGTCAAGTTAAATCCTGGACTATGAGCTGTATTCCGTCTTTATCTGGAGTAAAATCTGTGGTTGAACTAATGAAATATGTTGACAATATAGTCCTTGCAGTTAATTATACCAAAGGTCTGTTTAATTATCCTGTGACTTCTGATTGTTTGCTTGGTTGTTTGAGAGCATGACTACCTGAAGTTTGCACCTTCTTATTGACAAGACTGTGCATTTTCATTGCTTGGAAAAGCAGTACTTTAAATTCAGAAAAGATTCTGGTGCTGTACCAGTGAATTTCAGCCCAAATCAAGCCTTGTCCCATTTTCCACTTGTTTGGCAGAGATTTGGCTGATGAGTCCTGGTGGTTGATGTCTCCTAGCAGGGCTGTGGAGAGTCAAGAAGGTTCTCTACAGTCTCTGTGGAAATGTAGACTCTCTTTAGTTGCTTTTCTGTACTGAGAAGGAGTGAAGTAAGGATTGAAGGAGCAAAGTTTATGTGAGAATGGAGAGGTGATGTTGAGGGAGTTAAAACTGGGCAGTTTGGATTAAAGAGACTCTTTTTGTGGCACATGGGGGAAAAGGACAGGAGGAAATGGGCTCAAGTTGTGCCAGGGGAGGTTAAGATTAGACATTAGGAAACATTTATATACCGAAAGAGTGGTGAGGCATTGGAACAGACTGCCCTGGGAGGTGGTGGAGTAACCATCCCTGGAGGTGTTCAAAAGGCATGTAGATGTGGCACTTAAGGATATGGTTTAGTGGTCATTACAATGTTGGGCAGATTATTTGACTTGATGATCTTAGAGGTTTTTCCAACATTAATGATTTTATGATTCCAAGGCATATTTTCTAGTTGGTAAGGTTATAAAATGAGGGGGAGAGGTTTTTACCCTTCTCACCATAATAAATTTCATTTATAAATACTACTTAAAGAAGAAAATCTGCATTGACATGAACTGAATGAGGCTCTAAGTGGCCTGATCTAGTTGTGGATGTCCCTGATTACTGCAGGAGAGTTGGACTGGATGACTTCTGAATCTCCCTTCCAACCTGGGTCATTCTATGATTCTATAGCTGGCTAGAGGTGCTTATTCTGACAACTGTTTGTTTAAATGAACAGCTTCCAGATCACCTAATTGTATCTGCCATCTTTGGGAGTTATAGATTGTTTATCTACTTTTATTTATTTAAGTTTCCATATTTGTTCAAGGTGCCAGCTGGAAAGTGGCTTTTGGTAAGTACAGAAAATACCACTTCCCTTATCATGGAAAGAAACGTAGTTTACTTTTCTAACATGATTCTTGCACTGAGAATAGGGGTTGACATGGTGCTTTCCACTATGTGATGGCACCTTGTATAAGAGAGTCATGTTTGATGCTATTTGAGAGGGAAACAGAATTCACCAGTAAGATCCAACACAAAGAAGCAGAGGAGCCCAACAGATGTCTGAAGGCACATCAGTCATGCAGATCTGTTGCTGGAGAAGAAAATAATCTTGATCTTCAATGTTGAAGGAAATGCTTAGAGAACCTTAGAGAAAAGTTGTTTTCATTTGAAAACATAGAAAAGCATTGCATAAAAATGCAGTTTTTCATGTGAATGGTGGGGTGGAAGTAGTTTTTTTTCAGAACTCTTCAGGTTTCTGGTTTCATCTGCTCTTTGATTTTTGAGCCCTGACTAGCTGAAGCAAGGAAAGCAGCACCCTGCATGAGCTACCACTGGCTTTTTCTGCCAACTCAGCCCCTCTGGCTCCTTTGTGAAATTTTGCCTGTGACATTTGCTGATCTCATTTAATATTCCCTTTGATAACCAGCCTTCTAGAGGTATCTGACCAGTGCAGCCATCAGGGCAACAGACAGTCACTTTTGAAAAGATGTTGTCTCTGAGACTGTTGCTGAATTTTCACAGGGAGTGACTTAGAGAAAATCCTGCTAAAAATATCTAATTTGCTCTTAAATTGTGTAATATGTAAGTGTAATAATGTCTTAAATGTAATACATAAAAATAAGACAAAGTATAAGTTAGATGAGTAGTTTGAAAAGACTGGAAAAGTCTCAAAGGAAAAAAAAACAAGTCAAACTAGAACTTGAGGTGAAGTTCGGTTAAATTTGCAAGTTAGACCCGGCAGAGTAACTGTTGACTAGCTCAAGCTTTTTAATAGGGTTAAATCCGCTGACTTTTATTCACAACCCTATAGAACTAAGTTTGCATGCATAGAGGGAAATTATTATTATATCAGCATATAGACAAATTTTTTTGCCAGTTATAATGCTTTAGGATGGACAGGAATTCTTTCCTTTATCCCCACATTAGTGGGTATGAACATTGTTTGGAAGCACCCGGTTGGGGAATTTCTAGTCCATTACCAAAAATTAATGAAGGTGAATTATTGGGTGCTGTACTTGAGTACTTGTGTACTCTTCTACTTACTTAAATCTTGAATCTGTGATTCAGGTATGAGTCTTGTCCATGATGTACTGTAAGAGAGGACCACACAGCCATTAGAGCTAACTTTTTAAAAGAGATGCTAAACTGGGATTTTGTGCCCTCCATTGCGCTGAGTCTGATGTACACCTCAACATTAACACTAAAACCATAATTTTCATCTTCTAAAAGCCTGAGAAAGTGTGGATCTGGATCACACTCTTATTCCTTTACCTCCAGTTACAGACAGGGCTTTGCATGTTCTGCATTTATAGCAGGCAAAGGCTTGTTATTTTATCATACATGGTTCAGACCATGTGTTCAGTAAAAAATAATTGTTGAGGGAAGATGGCTCAGTAGAGGAACAGTGAACTGAAAAAAAAGGAGAAGGAGTTGGGTGACCTACAGCCAGTCTTGTCTAAGTTGCTGTGGAAGGCAACTTTGACAAGAACATACAAAGAAAGCTGAACTGCTGACCTTCTTTTATATATATATATATATATATACACATATGCATATCTTGGTCTTAGGCCAAAGCTCTGCTTTGCTAGATGTATAATAACAGGGCAAAAATATTTCTCTCTGCCACAAAGGTCTTGCAACCAAAGAAATGAACAATAGGCAGCAAAAAAAGGCCGTGGGTGGCAAGCAAGTGATAGCGTATGGGAAAGTGGTCATAGGTTAAAAAAAAGTGCCAGAGCTAGAAAGTGTGGAAGCAGGGTATAGTGCCACAGTTCTGTGGCACGTGCATAGAGGACAACTCTGAGTAAATATTAGTGAAGAATTACTGCAGATATTTATCCCGGCCCAATGAAAGTGGACGTGTGTGTGAAATCGGCCGATCTGTTCAACCGCTACGCCCCTGTTCTCTTGGAGACATTCCTCTATTTGGAAGAAGCAAGTGTGAGACTGCAATGCCAAAGCACCATGCCACAGCCCATTCTGCCAGGTTCATGGTGTTGCATAAGATGCTCATAAAATGAGAAATTCACAAAACTGCATGCAAAATGAAAATACCCCGCAGGAAAAACATCTGCCCCCTCTGAGTATTTCCCTCCAATATGTTAGTTAAGGCTGGGACTGAGTCAAGGAGAGGAACAAGCTGCATTTTAAACCTCTTTACCCTCCAGTTATTTGTGTTCAGTCAGTCACCCACAGCTAATGTTTGTCCTTCTCTTTCCTTCTCTCTTATCACAGGCCTCAGCTACACAAGACGCGTACTATTTGTAGAAACAGCTCTTCAGCAAATGAGGAGGTCCATGAGGATCTCCTTCAAGACATATTCCTGTATCACTGCACTATGGAAGAGTATCTCAACCAGGGCTCACACCAATAGCCACTGTTTATTGCTGCTTCTGCAGCCATGTCAACAGAGAGCAACGTTCAGAGTGAAGAAAGGTCTTCATTTTGACCTTCTTTTACAAGTTCACTGTGTCAATAGGAAAGATGAGATTCAGAGCAGAGAACAAACTTGTCATAAATACTTTTGGTCTTTTCAGTGCATGCTGGGAGGTTGACCCGAGGCTTCCAGGCATTTCCTCTGCAGTGGGTTTGTGGTGATCCAAGGAGCAGGGATAGTGTTGGGCTGAGGGGAAGACAGCCAGGAGGTAAGAGAGAGGAAGGAAGTAGTGACTGGGTTGGAAGGAGTAAGAAGAAAGAGAAGAAAATAACAGCAAAGAAAAAGGCTGGAAAGTATCTTATTTTATACTGGGGTAGGAAAGGTGATATAATTATTTAAGAGCCATAACAGAAAAGATGCTGGGTTTGGGGTTTTTTTTTAAGCTTAGTTCAGGTCACTGATATGTCTTTAAATAGTTAGGGTGTCAGACTAAAAAAAGGATTCAAAAGCTACAATGAAAATGAAATTGCTGGCTTTCCATGTAAGGTTGTTTGAAGAGCTGTGAGCATGTGTTCTGGTATCATGCTTTTGATTTGTGGCAAACAGGTGAAAATCCTTTGGAGAAGCTCTGAAGAAAGTGCTGAGAAAGCTCTTGTATCTTTCTGGGAAGTGAGCTGAAATAGCAACTGGAACAGAACACATCTCAGTTCAGGTAAAAAGGATAACAGTATGTGATTTGTTTGTTATTATCATTTTAAATACATGCAGGTTAAAACCCCATAATGCTGGGCACCAGATGTGTAGAGTGAAATTTAGTTCCTCCCTAGTGCATGGCACACTGAATAGATGTGAGTAGTCAGAAAGAGCTAAAAGCCCTCACGTAAGGCTGTGGTAGAGTTTGAGAGGGATTTCAGAGCAACTAGTGTGGTTACAGATGCTAATTCCCATATTTCCACTACTTATATCACAATTGATATCCTACTCCATCCTTTCTGTGCTATAAAGAATGACAGTTTCTGGTGTGAGAGTGGACTTACGATAAATTTCTAGAGTTTGGCAGATTACTAATATTTAAGCAGGCCTTACTGCAAATTGTCCTTGTTCTTCACAATTATATGGCTTTAAACATTTGAAAATCACAGATCTTTGGCCAGCAATCAACTACATTTCTTACTGGCTTGAGACTAGTATTCAGCTACTTGCTCCTAGGCATAAGCCTTGCATATTAAGCTTCTGTGTTCTTTTCTGGAGCCCAGTTACATGGCATACTTCTCACTAAAAAAAAAAAAATAATTAATAATAATTTTTTTTAAAAGTTGTGTATTTCAGAGCAAAGCACACAGAAAAATATTTAGAGTCCTCAGTGTGTAATATACATCACACATATAAAAGTCAAGAATTAGCACATATTTTTCCTCTCTTAGAATCATAGAATCATCAAGGTTGGAAAAATCCTTTAAGACCACTGAGTCCAACCATTAACTCGATCAAGTCCACCACTAAGCCATAGCCCCAAGCACTAAATTTATATGGCTTTTAAGCACAGCCAAGGATGGTGACTCAGCCACCTCCCTGGGCAACCTGTTCCAGTGCCTGACAACCATTTCAGTGGAAAATTTTTCCTAATGTCCAGTTTAAATCTCCCCTGGTGCAGCTTGAGGCATACCAGCTATGGTTGTTTCACCCAGTTTTGGGTACTAAGCTGATTGGCCATTTGCTTGTTAAAATTGCAGCCAAAATCAGAGGAGATAGGAAGCCATAGCAGCATGGAGACTTCATACATAATTATAAATGGGATGTGGAATAGACAAAACAAGTGCTGAACTTTTTTTATTTTTAACAAACAGACAAACCATTTTTAATATCTAATAAAATGAAAGCAAACTCATTTACTCTTCCCTTTTACACACTAATGTGTGAAAGTAGAGCTCATATCCTCAACCTGGCCAATAAAAATGTTAGGTGTGTGCAGAAAAGTGAGGAAAGAAGTATGTAAGTATGTTCCTTTAAAGAGAACACACACACAAGATTAAAGCAGAGTACACATATATGAAAACCATATATGTTACAATAAAGTGCCTTAGACAAGTATATCAGAAGAAAGCAAACCAGAAGCTCATAAAAAGAAAAAAGGAATTTATAAGGAAGAAGGAAAAAAAATATTTGGCATTAGCTGAGATAATGTCAAGCAGAAAGTTGACTGGTTTAAAATAAATTATAAAAATAAATTATATTTTTTTAAAAGGAAAAACATGAACGGGGGAAAGAAAAAGAGTAAAAGAAGCAGAAATATAGTTTATTTGAAATAAATTCCTATGGGAACAAAACTAATGGGAGTGGCTTTTCATATTAACACAAAGCAAACCGAAAGCAAATATTTAAAAATAATGTACAGGAGTAAACATGATAGTTATAATAATGATTTTTTTTCTTTTATAAACTTGTACAATCCCCTATTCCTCCACTTCTTTCACCAGATTATTTTTTAAGTATGGTTTGTTGTGGTTTTTTTCTTTTATTTTTTTTTTTCATATTTAGTACTACCATGAATCACAAATTCATAATGTAGTTCAAGCATGTGCAAGTGCTTCTCCAAATGCCCACTACCGGTAGCAATAACTGTAGTGTGGTATTGAAAATGGACTTCCTCACCCACCTCATCTAACTACAGGTGTCAACTTTCTACTCATTTCATGTGCAGCTTTTTATTGTCCTTATAACTGCCAAAGTCCTTGGCTCTACATTTGAGTTAGAGCAGGTCTTGCACAAGCAAGCATTTAGACTGAAAGTGTCTCAGAAATCTTTATAGGTTCAAAACAATTAATATTCATAGTCAAGTCCAAATAGAGTTCCCCTCACCTCCAACGGTGGAATTGCTGCAGTAGGATATGAATGGAAATACTTCTTTCCTTTGAAGTCAGGACACCCACATCATTTACCATCTGAAAACAGAGGGCAACACTGAGCCAGAAACCTCAAAGGAACCTAAATTCTCCCATGGACTGGAAGATCCTGATTTAATGACTCAACAAAAACTTGACTTTCAAAGCAGCTTAATAAGGTGGGTGCTATATGTCGTCTTCCAGGTATGGTAGAAAAAACGTGTAATCCTCTACTCACCTCTGTGACACTTTCCCCTTATAGTTCTTCTCACTTTAAATTAAGTACAACTGCTGTTGGGAAAAATCATACAGTGAGTAGAAAGCATGGTAGAAAATCACTTTTCCTCCAGCTCTGTAGTGAAGATGTGTTAGGGGTGTCAAACTAAGAGTTTCAGCATATTCTTCTCCCTGACCTTTCAGATGAAAAAGTGAATGGAAAAAAAGCTGATTTCTCTTGAGTTTTTTCTTTTCAAATCCTTTGAAGTAGTTTCTGTTTGTTTGTTTGTTTATTGTTTTTTGAAGTACATTTACTCAATTTAAATTTACATAATTTACATTATTCAAAATGCTGGTTTTATCTTTAAAAGTGATTCTGATGAGAAATCTTTTGACTATGTTATTGTATATTATACCTAGAAATGTAAGAAATAGAATTTTTTCCTGCCTTGCTGTTTAGTTTATGTCTCTTGATCTTGCCTCTGTCCCAGAGGTGGCATTGCTATGAAAGGTCTGTTGTAAATCACCAGGGTGAGAAAGGAGCTTATCTCTTTGAATTGAATGTAGTCAAATTTGTGTTACACCCTCTGTGATCTGATAACAACAAATTGAACATGCAAACCCTCGCAAAGACATACACATGGAGGTAATCCACTTGTTTGCAGACTTGAGCAAATATTGACAGAAGAAACACCATACCTGTGGTTGATGACCCACCACACTGACAGATCACAGCCCTAACAAGAGCTTGTGTATGAAAACACTGGATGTCCAGGGCTGAGCTCCATTTTTGCAGCAGTATATGATTTTTTCTTCTTCTGCATTAAAACTGAGCAAGTCAAAGGAGGGCTGCTGATCTTCTTGGGACAGCTGTCAGAAGCCACTTCTGAATACTGCTTTAAAGGTGTTTGCTACAGAATGGTAGCATCAATTGTAGCTTTAGTATGTGTTCCAGTCACAGGTTTTGTTAGACCAGTATAAACCAGAAAGCATGTGAAAAACCTTCTGTAAACTGAAAACAGCCCATCCAATTTTATAGATGCTAGAAGTTTTGATGAGATAGTATAGTAGAAATACCGTCATTATATAATTCTATATAGTTTCATTCTATATATGTGCTATTTATAATACTACTGTAGTGGAAATATCCTACATTTTTTTCATTGCTATTCCCACACTTTTGATATATATAGAACTTTTAAAAGGTAGCAGAAATGATTTATAATGGCAATGGCCTGAATGTATTTCTGAAGTAAATTTGGGGGGGAAAGAGGGAAAAAACAGACATAAGGATGAAAATTCTTAGGTTCCACAGCTCTCTTTCACTTAGGAGCAGTTTGAATACTTGGAGGTACCTAAATTATTTATAATGTCCTCCTGCTTTCACTCTGAATTTTCATCCTGGAACTCTAGCCCAAAAAAGAGGATGTCAAGTCTGAGGTATCATCATAGTTCACCAGAGGAAAATAAAGGACAACTGTTCTGTTATTTTTAGAAGAGAAACTGCCCTTCCATATGTGCACCAAACACTTCTTCCTCAGTATATCTTGCATACCTTCTTGAAGAGGAACCACAAGTTTCAGTGTATCTGGCTTTTTAAAGAGCATATTTTGTAGGTGTGATGCCAACATGGAGCTGTGTAATCAACCTACCACACCTCAATGCATGGACCTTTCTGAGGCTCTTGATGAACCTCTTGAAGTCACTAGATTCCTAACAAGGGCTGCTACTAGAAGAACTTGTTAGGAACATTATGCCAGGATCAACTTGCTAAAAAGATTTTTGTAGTGACCAGTCCACTCCAAAAAAGAATCTAACCCTTCTTTCTGGCAGAAGAAGCAACTCTCCATCTGCTTGCTTGGAAGGGTCACCTCTTGCCTGCATAGCATCTTAATGTCAAAACCAGCAAGCACAGACATTACGGGTTGATTCCCTCCCTTCTAGATTTTAACTTTTTCTTTTTTCTTTTTCTTTTTTTTTTTCTCATCTAGAACACTTCCTCAAGGACATTATACCTTTCTGTTTGCTGTTCTAAAATCAGGCAAGTATGTCTGATTTTAATACATCTCTCATTATGTTCCACAACTTGTTCAAGAGAAGCTAAAATGATACCTTTCATGATGACAGTGAATCAGCTTTTCTCCCTGTTTGAGTGGATATGAAGGCTTGGGTCGTCCTGATGCCATTGACTTGGGACTGCTACAGGAAGTCTGTGTAAGAAAGTCTTTTCACTTGGCATTTCTGACTTGCTAATCTGATTTCAAAGGAAAATTGTTTATAGGAGTTCCTGGTTCAGATCCTCTTCATTGCTACAGCTGATGGCAAAACACGTGCAACAGTAACTGGATGAGCAGGTCAAGCTTGCTGAGTTCAGATCCAGATATGCTAACAATTTACTGATTTAACCAGCTCTCTGATGCCAGTTAATAACCAGACAAATAACAACCCATTCAAAGTTACTGAGGCAGACAGTCCAACTTATTTCTGTGCTGGTGCCTAAACCCAAATCTGGGTTGTGTTCCAACTCAACAAATCCCATTGTCAATGATTGTATTTACCTGATGCCCCTGGCTAGATGAACCGATAAAAAAATCCATCCTCTTGTTTTTCCCCCTCCAGCCCTTTCCCCTGTTTCCATCCCATTGCTGCTTAGATGGTCTATTACTCACACTGTCAGTCTCTTGCAGCACAGTCTGCCCAAGCAAGTGATGCATGAAAGGCGAATGCAACTCAGGCTACTTTTTTCTGCATCCCCTCAGCATCCTCCTGGTAGCAGCAGGGGAGTATCAGCAATACCAGTCGGTTCTCAGACACATCAGAGAAAAAGATTGCTTACAGAGATTGGGGGGGGACAAGCTACATGGTACCCTTCACAGGATCAGATGGTAGAGTTAGAGGAGGTGTTGAGCCCATCTCACTTTGGACAGAATGGTTAGTATTTTCCAGATGTAAAATATAAAAATAATTTCCCTAAAGTATTGACTTGGTCAAGAGAGAGAGGCCCTGGGAAAGTAAATAATGGGACTCTTACTCACTCCACAGTAGCAAAGGCTTGGCCTTCATGATTCCTTTAGGGATTCTATCCAAGAAAACAGTAAGAATCTTTATGTTGTTACCCTGTGTTATGTTGGCCCCATCACTCAGGGTTAACAGGAAGGTGGAAATCTTTCGGGAGACTAGAGGCTCATAGGGTCAGTCGGTCAGCTTGTCTGCACCCATGGCAGGTGGCAAGCTGTATTCCTTTATGGTAGTGCTGGCTATACGTCAGTTCCCTACAAAAAACAAATGGTGTCCCTGGAGATGGGCCACTTGTATCCTGTTGGCACGGTCCATGTTCATGGTTGTTCCTATTTGGCTCCATTCCCTCGAAGAGACGAGGAGCAGCTGTGCAGGAAGCACATGATGCCCACATCACCCAATACTTCTCCACAAACAAACCCAGCCTGGTTCAAAGCCTGCCTGGTATTGCTGGAATCGGTTGTCCTCATGAGCATGACTGCAGGACACCAAATGTGGGCTGACACAACTGGTGGGCAGGCTGAAGGTGTCCCATAGCTGGGACCTGACTTTCACAGCTTCCCATATTGCAAAGGCTCATGAATGACAACTCGACATAGCCATCTCTTAGGCAGCTGCCCCACAGAGACAGAAAAGTTCTTCTTGTCTGAAGACAGAGTTCCAGTTTTCTACCAAAACATTTTTAAAAATCAATTTATTTCATTCTATTTCCACTAATTATTCAAAAATTAATTATACTTGGTTGTTTCTTTATTGATTTCTCCATTTGGCACTTATCAGCACTTTCATAAGAAAAGTGAAACTCCCTCTGTGTCACATCACTGTGCCAACACTGAGCAGTGAAGTAACAGGGCATAAACACAAAAGTACATGAGAAAATATGAAAGTAAAAGAGCCTCTCTTATTATTATGTTTGTCTTAAAGAGAAGAAGGGTTTGGAGTTGTGGAAAGGTAGGGAAGTAAGACGAAGGAGGAATCAAAAATGTCATCATTTGAAATATTCAAAAGAATATTTTCTAAGCATGCTTGAATGAATGAAAATATGTTGGACTATAGTATAAAACAGTTTCAGAAATCTAATTTTTCATTTGCTTGTATGTGCATGGGGGTGGTCAAAGTGTGAGCAAATATTTGTAGCAACATGAAAATGAGGTCCTATAGATTCTCACAGCAACTTGTTTCTCTGAATGACTGTTAAAAAGGAAATGTGATGCTTTACTCAAAAAAGTTGGGTGGTTTTCATTTTAAAGGGCATGAGATGTGAGGTGGCAGATGGGGAGATATTTTGTAAGGTCCAGTTTGCTTTACAGTGCACATACCTGTGGTTTTTTCTAGTGGCTGCTGATGTAGAAGACCTACCAGCTCAATAACACAGCAGTTTTCCAATTAACAGTTCTCACTCCCAGTTATTTTCTGTGACTTTATTTTTCTTCTTAACTTCCCATGTTTACTTCAAGCTTGAGGTGCTTGCAATGTTCATATCTGACAGTGGATTTTAGGCGTTATTTTAGTTACAAGATTCATAGATCCAGCACCCCATTGACCCAAGATGTTATATGTGAGCATAGGATTGAAGACATCGCTGTGGGTAGATTTCTTTTGTATTTTGGTGAAAAGTTGCTTGGACTGATCTTTAGGAAACCATTACATTTCATATAGAGATGGGAATCCTGTTTTTGTTTTATGTAATTGGCTTTTCTGATGATACAGTCAAGAGTTGCAGCTCAAATACCTTGTAATGACAGAAAAGGCAGATGTACAAGGAAGGTAGAATTCAGAAATACATTAATTAGTTAATATGGACAATTTCTTCATTTCCATTAGATAAGCAATATCTATCATATTTCAGAACAACTGTTAATTATTAATTGTCAGGAATTAGATGGAAACTTACAGTGTCCATTAATTTTACTTGTCTGATGTGAGATTTTTTGCACCAGGGTGTTAAATTGGTTAGAATTTTTCTTGTATTTGTTAGATCACTATCATATCTTCTAGCTACCTAATGGTGTAGGCTTTAATATACAACAAAGAATAGAAAAAAAAATTGCTTCATTTTTATTTCCATAATATTAAAATGAAACAACAGGCTTAAAGAATAGAACACTCTATGTTCTTATCTTCTTGGTGTAATTGCTAGCCAGATTGATTTCCATTAATGATTATCTTTTCATTTTGCAATCTTTTTTGATGTAGATACAATTTATTTATGTTTTCTTAAGATACTTATAATAGACCATGGATACTCTCACAGTTTTGTCAGGTTACAGGAGGGGTTTCCAGACTCCGGAGAGAGTGGACTTGTAATGAGAATTCAAGCTCAGCAGGTATGAGCCATTGACACACCTGCCCAAGTTAACGTGGCTTTCAAAGCCCATGGAAACTTACTGTGCTTACACACCTAATGCCCTCCATGAGGTACAATACTGAGAGCAGTATTCCTCTTTACATTGTACTCTCTAGTGCAGCAAGTATAGTGCCATAAAAGTGTAAATACTAAGCAGCAGTAATTAATATTTAGTATGCATCCTAATGAGGATGTTAGAAGGATACTACAAGTTACTATTCTAAAAAAAAAAAGGCAGTACCTGTTTCAGTATTATATAGTCTTGCCTTTTAATCTTCAGCAAATGAACTTAATAACTCTTGATGTATCTATTTAATTTCTCTATAGATGTGACTACCAATAACTTAAACTTGGAAATTTAGGCTGTTGTTGTCTATATGGTTTGAGAACAGTTGTTGGAATTTTCCATGGGCTCTGTTGAGATTGGGCTTGGACGTATGATACACCATTTTTATGGTTATAGATAATTAATCACATAATATTTTTCCTTTACATTTTTTTGTACATTCTTGTGCCCCCTCTCTTTTCCAACTAGGGCTGGGAATGAAATCTTCTATCACTTAAGAGAACTATTTGATACAATACCAAAGAGTTGTTATAACAATGAGAAAAAAATGCTTCTTTCCTCAGCACTTTATCTTTTTGTGACCAGAAACATGAGGGACATTCTAGTGCAGCCTGATTTTGGACATCCTTCTTTAGACCAGAGGTAGGATTTAGTTGTCTGAATATGGGGTCAATGAAAAAGTCTTGTGGCACTTTAAATAGCCCAGGATGACTGAGAGGCATAAACAGGGTGATGAATTTGTGCCCTTCTACCTCTGCCACCACAGGTGATGTCAGATACCCATGAAGGACACCTCAGTGTGCCTGTGTTTATGTAGCTGTATCCCAACTCTTCTGCTGCTAGGGGAGAATGGCAGGATGTTAATTTTGATGATGTAAATATTCCCCTGGAGGAGCTTGATTTCTTCCATTGACCTTAGGGAGACTGTGCTCTTCCACCTCTGGGGCCTGAGTTGCAACCCTGAAGCTGAGTTTTGTGACTATTCTTTGCTTCTGCAGAGCTGCCCAGCTGGAAGAAGGCAGCAAGGTTAGAACCTCATGATGACTACTGCTGTGCAACTGAGGCAGCCACAGTGGGAGAAGAATTCAAGCCTGTGGAATGAGGAGGTGAGAGAGCTTGAATGGGTTGTTTGCTTTTGTCTTACCTGTATTATTTACCACTGCAAGGGTTATTAACACAGGCTTTGTGGCATACAGTCAGGCAATGAGCTCAGATTTTGCCCAAAATTCTCCATAAACACACCCATAGCTTCCCTGTGGCATAAAGATTCTATCATAAAAATCTGTGGGTTGAGTTCCTCGTCAGGGTGATTTTCTTCATACAGCTTGAGCAAGACACCTAAAAAGCTGAACTACATTCACCTCCTTGCAAATCTGGAAATTTGGTACTTCTACATGACTATATAAAGAGCTGCCTCTCTGAAAGGTTGTCCAGTGTTGTAGCTTGATGGCAGTTGCTCAACAGGAAGACACCGAACTAAAGCACAGGTTGAGCTGTACCTTCCAGCAGTTGGGAAGTGGTAAATTCCAGCTGTTGGAGCTAAGGCTCAGAGTTGCCTTGGTGTTGGTAGAAAAAAGACTTAACATTTCAGTATGAATTCTCAAAGCCATTCAGTATCTGTACTTCATTATCAGGATAAGTCTCTGTAGCCTAAGATTATCCAAACCTCATTTGGATGACATACTCTTTACATATTATATCTTATACATCAAGTAAGTGAACTCATTTTCTTTAAAATTCATTACTATATGTATCTGTAGTATGGTACAATTAATGATACAAAGACCTTCTGTGTCATGAAACAGGGAATCCATTTCCACCTTTTCTGGAGTACATTGTAAGGACAGTGGAGTTTTCAAATCTAAGCAGTAACATTCAAATTACACTTTTGGATTCTTGGTTGAATGGTCTCTGGTTTTTTTTTATTGCATATAATCTTTTCATCAATAATGTCAGCACTGACTTAAGCAGTGATCAACTCCCTGATCTGCTGAGGGCAGTGTGCTCACGATGGGTCTAATGTCAGTAAGGTGATAGTTGGGATTTACCTCTCTCTGGGAGTGCAGTTTTTCACCTTTCTTGTAGCTGAAGCTTTAGGTCATTTAATAGGGTGCACTGGGAAATTTTATTGGAAATTTATAATGAACATAATTGGTTTAATCTTCAAGGTTTATTGGTTTCCTCAGTCAGTGGATACCTTCTGTTCTGGTTCTGGTTGCATTGCTGATTGGAAGCATTTCCCTGTGGCTGTTGTTCCTTTTTAACAGACCAAAATTCTTTATCCATCGGATATAGTATTTAACACTATTTCTGGCCTAAGACAAAACATTACAGTTGATATGGCTGACCAGACTATTGCACTAAGTAACTAAGTGGAAGGAAAGGTGGGAGAAGCCATAGTCTGTGTGCCTGGTAAACCAGCCCCTGATGGTGTTCCTAGTGGAACAGCAGAGCTGAGTAGCTGTGTACCCCATGCTAGGAATGCTGTACAATGAAACTCAGCACAAACTAACACCACATTAGGCACTTCTTCTGCCCTGTATTTGTCAGGTTGATTTTAATTCCTGAAAGATGGGTGTCCAACTGCCACAACCAATGAGTTAGACACCAGTGAGTTGGGCATGATGGTCTGTATTGGGTCCCTTCCAACTTGAGATATGTTAAGAACAATTCCTTTTCTTTCTGCCTTTTGTATTTGCATTATTCTCTGTGTAAAAGCATTATTGAGGGCTTGAAAGTGCAACAAAACATTTATTATATGTACACAACATGTTTTAATCTACTTAAAGGTTTTTCGGAATGGTTTAACAATTTCAAAGCAAATTATTTGCATGCTTCTCTTGTGACTGACTCATAATGCAATGCATTGTTTCCTCTGACTTCAAGCATTAGCAGCTAGATTATGGCTCTAGGGTGGAAGTATTATTTTATGAGTGGGTTTTGCTAGGATTGTCCTAAGTGTTAGCTGAATGCCTTTATGGACTCATTCTCTCTTCATTTATAGAAAAAAGATTAAAAATAATAATTAAAAAAAAAAAAAAAGGGAAGCTAAGAAAACTCCAAGGCATTTGTTTTCATGCAGGAGTACAACACAAGAGTTAGGTACCTAAGAGTTGTAGAAAGTCAAAGCCAAAGACTTGCCAAAATTTAGGTATGAAACCGGGAGTCTTCATAGCCAAATGACCAAGACAGGAATTCCAGTGCTGACTGACAGCCATTCTGAGGATAAAAGTTTGGTAAAACTGTGAAATACTTCATTCATCGTGCTCATTATTCTTTATGTTATAAGAGTGAGTTGGTTGCCAGTTTTCTCACCCAGTGGTCAGAGAGCACATTGAGCTTAGATAAATCAAAATCTCAGCTATGTGAAAACAGAAGACCAATGGAACTATAACTGTTTGTGAGAAATTAGGGCCTGGGTTCAAAATGTCACACAGCATTGCCAAGGCAACAATATCAAATCATGATTAGCAGAATGACTCTGAATAGTAGACAGCTTAAAACGAGGCTAAACCAGCTTTTTCTGAAGGTCAAAGAGGACCAGACCATACACCAGTTGCCTTTAAGTAAACAGCACCTACAGTACTTATAATATCTTCAGCCTCTATAGTGCATAGCATCGCCTTTGTGCTAGATATCCTATTGACTCTCTGTGACTCATATTTTATGACCTCACCTATGAGATAACACCCTCATTTGCTAAAAGGCTATATCAATTAAGGAAAGCCCTGCTGTCTGATAACCTGATTAAGAGCTGAGTACTCAGGGTGGTGTTATAAGACCTTTCATTTCTAATCATTTCTGGCTTCTTGTTGAGCAGCTTTATGGAATTATCCAGCCTTTGGCAAACTTTCGTATGATGCTTATTGCACCTAGAGATAAATTATTCTTTATTTGTTCAATTTGCTGTAAGGTGGGGCCCATCTACTTGTAGGGATCAGTTTTCTAAAGACTTAGAAGGTTCATTTTCCATTAGACTATCATTAGAGCTTTTGTATTTTCACCATCTTTAGAAGTCAAAAAAAAAGAAAAACAAAAAAAAGGCAAAACTCTGTGTTTTAAAATCACAGATGCAAATGCATCTCTGACCAGAAATGCCAGCAATTTATATAAAACTTGGGGAAAATTCCCAAATCCAGACTGGAAGCAAGATTTACTTTGTTTACATAATCCAGTAGCTGTAGATCGTAGAATATACTCATTCCCACAACATGGCCAAACCCTTGCTTTGGTGAAAGCGTTGCCACACATCACTATCACAAACTAATGGAAAATGTGATATGTATCGTGAGACATACTATTAGAGCTTATGTTGTCTTTTCTAAGGGTGGAAACATCTGTAAGGAAAATGCCATGTAGTTTACTTCATAGTTTGGTTCTCCTTTTGTTGCTCTCTTTGGATGTCTAATCTTAGGATCATTGTTGAACTTTCAGTAACACAGCCTTTAACAAAGCACCGGTGTAGGAAGGAGATGTGCCCCTTTTTTCTGATTCAGTTTAAACAAGAGTAACTCCTGATAGCCCTGATGTAGATAGCAGTGAGTTCTTAATCCTTGGTAACCAGCAGTGTTTTGTGGTGGCAGCTGGAGCTCCAGGCAGTTCTGGAAGCCTTTGGTGGAGCACCTGGGCTGGGGACCGCTGCGTAACAATGTGCAATCAAACCAGAAAGCACTGTGCCACCTTTTTTTTCTTTGAGATTCAAGCCCATCTCTTTAAAACCTTCCTGATATAGATCTGGCTTCTGCTGTTAGGATGACTAGTTTTACTTTATGAGCTAAGGCCCAGTTTAAAGTGTTTCCTCTGAGAGCAACATTTCACAACTATTTTGGAAGCTACTAAATATCCACTCCTATGGATAGAACTATTGGATCAATGTTGTGGATCAAACATGTGCTCTGCTTTACTAAGTGCACTTGCCAAAGCCTTGTGAACGTGTCCAGAAAAGAGGAATATTCCTGGTCAGTGAGCTCACTCCAACCTTTATCACCAGGAGTTAGTAGAAAGATCCTCTTTTTAAATAATGAATTTTTATTTATGCATTATGTTTTAAACAGTAATAATATGTTCCCTGGTGTAAGCACCTGCCTGTTATCCAGAACATTTTCTGCACCTTTGGCCAATTTCAATCAAATTATGCAGATGGTGAGATGCCTCAAGTTTCTCTAAGTTTCTGTAAGGCCAAAGAAAAATGTTAGCCAAGTAAAAGAAAGAAACTTTATTAGGATATCTCTGCTACAGACTTGTTGCAAGAGAAGTTTTGGGATTCATTTACCTCTTATTACACAGGGAATCAACACGAGAGTGTGACACCAAAATGCTTATGTGTTGGAAACAAGGCTTCATTACTCCACACCTCAAAAAATCCTCTGACCTGACAGATGGGTTTTGTGATGTCTACTAAGTTGTAGTGAAAGCTGTCACATCCACAACATTCTTAGCTTGGATGTGTTACGTTAGTGTAGCTCAACTAAAATTCCATGTAGTGTCACTCGATTCTAAGGTTCAATGGCCCATGAAGACAGAATTCTCTAGGAAAACAAACTTTATTAGGTCCTGTGTTTGTGGAGCTACTGTTTAGGAGGTGTTTTGCCACAGAGCTGAATTAATCCTCTGTGGTGAAGAGGAATCTACTGTTCTGAGAGGAATGAATAAGCTCCCCTTTTAGCTGTATAAAAGATATACTTTTTTTATACAATCATGTACCTTTGTCATTGTGAGTCATGAAAGCACTTGCAGCTATCCTGCCCTTTGTGCCCCATTCTTCTCTCTCCAAGAGTGAGTGTCCTAGATCTTGTGCTCTGTTCTGACACCTGTGCACACCAGGATAATATTCCTGCTTGTCAGTGACTTTGAGAGCTTCACTCATTTTCCGACTTTGAGATTCTTTGTTCCTGGTACGTTATTTGAACTGCTATTGCTCCTTTATAAACTCAGTCTGAACTTCAATCTTTTCTCATGTTTGGCAAGCTCTTTGTTGTTAATTCTTAACTCTTCATTTCAAAATTTTTTCTTCAGTACGTGAGTCACTTCTTCTGTAGTTTTCTCTTTAGGTCACAGGTTAAAAACAGTGTGTGTAGAAGGTTATTGTAAGAGATACAAAACATGAGGAATCCCACAAAAAAAGCAATGCAGTTCCACAACCAGCTTCCCCCACCTGCATTCATGAACAGGATTAAACCCACACAGTGCATCAGAACTCGCCACTGTCAGCAATAAGGCTGCTTTCCCATCATCTTGCTTTCCACTGTCACTCATCTGTTGTAGCTATGGAGAGAAATGCTCCTGAAAATCTCTTTTTATCTTTCCCACTCCATTTCCCACTTTTTTTTTTTTCTCTATGCTACACAGCTTATTTGGGAAACAGTTCAGACCCAAATACAGTCAAATTCAGAGTGACTCTTGACAGCTGAATCAAGGCAGCTGCTATGCCCCTTCTCAGCTTTTCTGTTTCTTGAGCTGAAATGTGCATTTCTCAGCTTCTCTGCACATCAAGTAAGCATTCCTTTGTACAAAAACACAAGGATGGGCTTCAAAGTGAAATACTGAGGAGCAAAATCCAGCACCTTGCTGTGAGGTTGCAAACTCTAGTAAGAATAACAATGGACCTAATTCAGTAGTGAGGATATTCCCTCAGACATGTCAGTGGGAGTGAGTGAGCACTGGTTCCTCTTACAGGTGTGTGCTGAGACAGGGATCTCTCTTCAGCTGCTCTTCCTCCCAAGATAAGTGCACTGCAAACCTGGTCCAAAGTTTCTTCTGATGGGCTTGACCTTTGGAGGTAAGCTTGATCTTTATATGGGCAAGTTTTAAGACTCCTGGAGGAGGGAGAACTGTGAGAACCTCGTGGAGGTTCTGCAACCTCTGCTGATCTCCCAGGCAGCTTCTCCCAAGTGAATCCATGAACATTCCTACCGTGACATTCACCCAAACAAAACCCTGCACAGCACAGTGCTGTACACAAAGGTTCTTCATCAACCTTCCTCACCTTCTTGCAAACTGCTGTCTCCCTTGCTTGCTGATTTAGCCGTAGTCATCTTCTGGAGAGTATCTTGACTTTGTTGCATGCTCAAAGCCCAATCCCATAGTTGGCTTCCTGCCATTCTTTAGCCTACACAAGAAACAGCCCCTTTAACATGTCGCTACCTGAAAGTTAAGTAATGTTGACCAACATTTTCAAGAAGCTGACTGCTCTGTCATCTCCATAGTGCATAGGACATGACTTTACACCCCTGTGCCAAATGACTGTCGGAGAGTGGTCAGGATGCAGGAATTTGTGTTGGTGTATCAGGCAGAAAAGGCAGCAAACAGACACACCTTCTCAAATGCACGTATAGCTGCTCCTCAAGGAACTGGGGAAGCAGGCTGGGGAATTTTAACTCTCCATGCCACAGTATTTTAATATATGTTGTTCCTGGTATGACTTACACATTTTCCTCTTTTGTCCCCTCTCCTTAATCCACATGCAAAAGTGAAAGAAAATCTGTTCATGAATGATTTATCAAAGTGCTACACGAGGGTCAGTCCTTCTGGTGGATTTGACAATTAATGTGACATATTGTGTTAAACCAAATTAATTATTGGTCTTTGTCATGCTCCTGGCAGAAGTGTTAGGTTGCATTACCAGCAGTGAAATTTTTACTTAGACTATGTGTGTGACGTGGGGATTTACATTCTCTTCCTCGTTCTGCAAAGTTCCATATTTGTAAAGGCGACCTCAGTAAGCCCTTCAGCAGTAAGAAGGAAGTCTCTCATTGCATTTCAATCACAAGAAAAAGGTTTTCTGGAAAATACAATGAAGGAAATAACTTCTTTTAATTTGCCTGGGGGACTATTTTAACTTCACAACTTCAGCATGGGTAGTGTTCAGCTCCAGCTTCCTTCAGTTCACATCTCAGTCTCCATTTAACTTATTAAAGATGTGTTCCAGGAGCCATTTCCAGATCTGGTGTTCTGATTTTCATCTTAAAGCATAGATTCCTTGGCATTAGCCCAGTAGCAGAGTGCGTGGTCCAACAGCCCAAGGCGTTAGGAAGTGGGAAGGGGCAAATAGGGAATGAACAAGGGCTGTTGGTCTTTCTGCTTTACAGGCAAGGGGCAAAGAGTGTTAGGGACCAGGTAACTGAGGACAGATGGGACAAATTCAGAGGCAACCTAAAAAAAATAAAAATAAAGCAAGCAGCTTCAAAATTTAATTGAATTGAAAGATGAGACTAAAACCTGTAGGAAGTGGGTTGTGTGTTTCTCTTCTCACAGCAGCATCAAAATTCTGAAGTTTCAACTTAATGGAGTGAGGCACAGGTCCCTCTGCACACTTGCCTCGCCTGATTAAAAAAAAAAAAAGGAGGAAGACTGAGGAAGAGCAGCCTGCAAAACCTGACCTCCTAAATGATTGCATTTCCTTCCACCTTCCCTACCTTTTTTCTTTTGTTATTTTTATTTTTTTCTCTTTTTTTTTTTTTTTTTTTTTTTTTTAGAAGCTATGGCCTTTTTAAGGAAGATTTCCTTTTCAAGAAATGAGACTGAGAAAGCTAAGCAAAAGACTTAGAAATCTGGCATCCCAAACAGGAACTTTTATTTTTTAAAAAATAAAATAATCTTTAAATCAAAAACTTAGGGAACAATAGTTTCATTTTTATTTTAAATAATGTCTTTCTATTTCTGGTAAGAGGGAGATGACTACATTTTCTTCTTAATGTAATGAAGCTCAAGATTGTATTTGCCTTACTGACTTATACAGAGCTGATGACTCTGCATTTCATAGAGCTGTGAGTCACTTATTAAATAATAATAACAACCTTATTTATATTATTCCTGACAACTTTTTATTTTATTTATTTTATCTATCTGTTTAGCTAAGGAGGCAACACACCATACAAGTTACCAAACAGAAAACAAGTTCAACAGATGAAGATTGCAAAAATTACATGAGAGAAGTAAACACAAGAAACATAAAGATATGTAAAAGAGGAGGTAATCTCCAGGATGCCTAGGTGGATATGAGTCTACAATCCTTATCCAGTTTGTCCTTGGAGGTTTTTTTCTGCTGCAGTGAAATCAGATTATTTGGTACATGAGAATTCTGGAGATCCTTCCAGGCTTGTATGGCCTCTTTACCTCATTTCTGTCAAAAAGGTAAGAAAAAAAATGGACATGCCTTGAAGGAAGCACCTGAACAGGCTCTATCTGCAATTGCTCTCAACAACCCATGTTCTTTCAGCTACTCTAAGTCTTAGCTAGTGGGGGACCTGGTCCATTAACTCTCTAACTTAAACTGGTTTGTGGAGATATGCTCCATGTCCACATTCTACTCCCCACAGAGAGGTTTTGTGAGGGTTTGTTTTGCTGCTGTTGGAGAAATTATGGAATTGGGAAGTGCGACAGTTTTCCTGATTCTGGTTTGTGCTTGTGTGGCTGTTAAGCTAAGTTACTACCGGATTTAAAGAAAGGAGAAAGGAGTCCTAATCTGAATCTAAAGTAATCCTCAGTGCTCACAGAAGGAGATGTCATCCTCCATAAAGATTTAGTCTTCCACAGGCTGGAATTGCCTGGCTCTCCTACCCGCTCTCTGCCCTACTAGGACCTTCTTCTCTGTCTGCAAAGTTCACCTCTCTGGGTTATAAAATAGCCCTTCCTCCTGGAATGAGATAAATTGGTGCTGGCAGACTCCAAGTACAGTCTTCTCAGTAGCTGGCAGTTCAAGAAGCCCTTCTATGACTTCTTGGGAATTTTTGTGAAACAGTTATGGTGGGAAAACACCAAAAACACATTTACAAAGAGATGCATCAGGCTAATTCCAACAGCCAAACCTGCAATTCCTGTAAATTGCCTTTGGCATTGACCAGCCAGGTAGTGTCTTCCAAGAAAAGGGTAAGAAACCTCACAACAGAAAGTGAAAATGAATAGCTGATCAATAAGAGGAATTTACTTCTATTTGTCCTCACACAACGGACCCTGAAGGTTTGAGTAATGGTAACTTCACTGTCTACCAGCCAGAGAGACCTGGCCGTCCGAGGTATGGAGTGCATGGTGAACTGGCATTTTTGTTTGGTGCTGTTGCTGTAGATGTAGCTGACCTATGTAAAGGAGCTTCAGTGATACTCCAAAATGAGGGAAATTCATGGATTGGAAGGGTATACAAGTGAGAAAGCAGGGAGTGATGAGATTGCAGCAGGGGTTGGTAATTCTGGTGGAGTTGAGGGTGATGGGTGAGAAAGAATGGACGTGCAACATGTTCTGTATGAATCTCTGGATGTGCCTCTAATGAACCAAGGGGATCCTTGATATTTTATTCTGGTTCTACACCAAGTTACCTTTGGCAGTCACAGAAATGATTCTGCTGCTGTAGTATAATGAAACCTCTAGATTGAAACTAATACTATGGCTATAAGTAAACATTTTGGGTCAAAAGCATAGATGTGCTACTGTTCATGTGAATAGGGTTTTATCAGTTTGCTTAAGTGCAGACTCTTAGATTATAAAACACTTAGATTTACCATATAAGACGGTCAACTTGAAGAAACTGCTTGTAAATAAACATTTCTGATGAAGACTGATAAGTCTCGGAGCCACAAACTCATTTTTGTTTGCCAGCTAAGATTCAATGACCTGAATAAAAAGTAGATAAGGAAACAGATATTTGTTCTCTACAAATAGCTTCTTTTTAATTTGAGTAGTTTGTGCATGTTAGAGATAAACACCAGATAAACAGGGATAGTTTCTAATTCTTTCTACATAGTTCCCATGGAAGGGAAACAACGCCTTCAAGATTTTGTGCTGCTTTTTTAACCACGTCAATTCTTTAAGAAAACATTACTGGTGTGCAGACACCAGCTGTTTAAAAAAAAAAAAAGAAGAGAGATATCTGAGGAATTGATGAAGACCCTGGAACATGATGACTTTCATTATGGAGTGTCTAGTTTGCTTCATGGCTTTATTTTCATGTTACATTAAAAAAAGCATTATAAATTACTAAAAAAAAAGTAGTACATTCAAGTAGTACTGAGCAGCCTATGCCCAGATAGAAAAGTCTAGAATGCCATCTGAAGACAGCTTCCTGCCCTCCCTTAGTCCTGAGAGAGACGGACTCCTCCAAATCATGATTCCTGTCTTGCAGTGACTAGGACAGGGGAAAGTGAAATGTTCACATGGTCTTCTGTCACCAAACTTCAAATCCTCCAAGTTAGATGAAAAAAGCCTTCTGCACTGTGGTTGCTCTGTGTTTCTTCCCAGTTTCTGTGCGCTCAAACATCACTCCAAATCAGGAGTAAAATGGCTTTTCATGTGATGTGAGAGTTTCAAGGTCCTAACAGAACTCTGTTGTTCAGAGTCAGATGTGATGTTGATGACAAAATGAGAGTTGAAATTAGTAGCCTATGCAAGGCTTTTGAATACAGCAGCACATGAACATAGAAGGCAGTCAGCTGGTCATATAGAGCTATTTGTTCACTGTATTAAAGCTTCTAACTCTAATGGCTGTAGAGCTGTGCAAACAGAAACGATTAAGTATTTGCATGGAGAGACAAAAGAAGGTATAACCACTGATCATAAGAATAAGGTAAGTATATTATGGTTTACCTTAATAAAAGAACAGTCACATGGCTGCCTTTCAAAGAATAATATGAGCAATTAATTTTTTAGGGCATTCATATGGTAAGATTGAAATCTTTATAAATTACACAGTAAAGATACTTTAGCATCAAATATCCAGCAGTATATTTCAAGGCGTTTACAAAGTTAAAGTTTGACGTTATTTTTCTAGCAATATTAATACTATAAATGTGATGTCATTATACCGTTAACCAATAAAATAAGGAGTATAAAATCCAGGACCAATGCAAGCCCCTTCAAAGCAACTAATCAAATAACGTTTCCTTTCCAGCATCTTCTATACTTACTTCTGTTAAGCAAAAACGTGAGCATGAGAAGAAAAACTGTTGTGTTATGATGCTATTACTGAAAGCTTCTAGAGGGTTAGGAATGCTTAAAATAGTCCCTATTATAATGTAATAAATATTCTGAATGTACTGACACATGATACTGATTTCGAAAAATAGCTTTTTAACTAACCTGTTACTATTTAACTTTGCATGCATATATTTCTATAGCATTGCCTTTTAATTGTTTGAATAGTTTGAAAGCCTTATTTAAATATGTGAGGTTTACTCCACATTTTCCATGTTAGTAATCTCTGATACTTTTT